>CM033721.1:20676830-20988154 GCA_019671005.1 Hibiscus mutabilis | reverse complement strand
GTTGCCGTGGCATATTCTGCTGGAATCCCGATGCTTGTGCATTCTGATTGTTCTGGTTTAGAGCATTGTTGGGATTACTCCATGAAAAATTCGGGTGCTTCTTCCAAGCTGGATTGTATGTATTTGACATCATGTTGTTGCCCCGATTGTAATTCCCCACATAGAAGCTGGATTCCGGATTCTGCATACATTCAGAAGAATTATGGTTATCACCACATAACTCACAAAAAGAATCCATTACCTTGACTTCATGTGTGTTGTTTGGTTTTTGCATGTTCTGGACCATCTTGGTTAAAGCGGCCAATTGTGCCGAAATTGAATCTGATGATCCTAGTTCATGTATTGTGGCTTGGCGTCTAACTCCTCCTCTTCTAGTGGATGGGAATTGATAGTCATTCTTGGCCAGCCTGTTTAAAATTTGCATTGCTTCCTCCGGCGACTTATCTAAGAGTATGCCGTTTGCCGAGGCATCTAGCATCATCCTTGTTGGTGTATTCACGGCGTTGTAAAACATTGTCACTTGAGTCCACACCGGGAATCCGTGTAGAGGACATTTGTGTAGAAGTTCTCTATATCGCTCCCAAGCCTCGTACATGGATTCATCATCCGCTGCCGAAAAGAAGTAATGTCGTTCGGCTTATCGATTAAATTTGTAGGATTAAATCTAGCAAGGAAATCACGACAAAGATCAGTCCAAGATGCTATGGATCCGGCAGGAATGCTATTTAGCCATGCTTTCGCCCTATCCCTCAGTGAATAGGGGAATAATCTTAATCGTAAGACATCAGGGGTGACTCCGTGTATCTTGAACGAGTTGCAAATCTCGAGGAAAGATTTCAGATGTTGTCGTGCATCTTCGATTCTTTGAGCCGCCAAATTGACCTATTGTGTTGATCATATTAAACATTACCGGTTTCAACTCAAAGTGGTCGGCTTCAATTTCGGTGCGACAACTCCTGGGGTTGAGTCCATCAAGATCTTCTTCAAGATAGTCTCGAATCGCTTCTACATTTTAGTGCAAGAATCACTCCTCCCCCTGCTCGAACATCTTGATTAATATTGCCGCCTTGATTTGCCATTGCTTCTCTTATCCTTCGCCTAAGTCCTTGTAAGGTTCGTTCGATTTACGGATCAAAGGGATATTCTCAGAAGTCGGTCTTGCCCTCGTCATATACCAATGCAAAACCAAAGTTTGTTAGCCCTTTGAATTTTAAACAAGAAAAATAAAAAGAATGTGCAAGAAAGTAAAAACAAAGTCGCTATTGCCAATCCCGCAACGGCGCCAAAAAACTTGTTGCGCGTAATAAGTGCTACGCAATTGTGCAAGTATACACGTTGCAAGTTATAGTATAAAAGATATCGTCTCCACAGGGGATTGGTGCCACTTCAAGAATCTAGTCTCTTGCAATCGTAAAAAGTAAAAACACAAGTGAAGGATTATAGAAGTTTTAACTAATAACTAATTTAGAAAGCAATTAAGTAAAAGAAAAGATGAATTCGAATGAGAGAGATAGGCTAGGTTATCGTGAGTTGAGGTGTGATAGCCAATTGGATTGTCTTGGTAAAAGAGTGCATGGGCAACTCGGTTGCCGTGGCGACTTGCACTGTGGGTTGCCTTGGCAACTAATTGATGGTTGCTTGGGCGACTAGTTGGGCAACTACTTGGGCGATCGGGCAGCAACTTCAAGGTTCGGCGGGCGTTCTTCAATGGTTTCTTCTTATCCCTAAGTCGAAACTCTAGCTACTTGTGCATGCCTTGATAATACATCCTGCGTGAATCAAGGGTGAACAACAACCAATCTTGCACTCCTCTTAGCCGTTGAAATCCTTAACTTATTCCTAAGCCGGATTAATCTTCACCATCATTGGATTGCATAAAGATCATATTCATTCGTTTCTTGAATCTAACTCTCCCGATATTAGATAAATGGATGAAATCACGAGATCCTCTCCCAATTCACTCGCAAAACAATAATAAGAATCAAGAATGAATAAACCTTGAAATAGAAAAGTGCAAACTCTTATTACCTAAACAAAAACCAATAGTTTCTCACAACCACAAAACACAATAACCATAGCCAAGTAAATTTAGTTCATGGCTAGGTTCCAAAGAAACACAAGATAATTAATCCCTAGCATGAACCCAATCGAACAAAGATGAAGGAAGAGGCTTGTCGAAATCCTCCTTGCCCTTGATGCTTGTCGAAAATTCTCTCCTCTTGCCCTACTTGGACTTGCCGAAATTTCCCTCTTGCTCTCTCTATTCATCTTGTCGAAATCTCCTTGGTATTTATAGGGCTAGGCCAAAGTCCTTCTTTGAGGAGGAGTTTGAGTTGGAATTAAATTATCTTTAAAGAATATAATTCTTTATTATAATTTTATTCCTATTAGAACTTCTCCTATCCTCTTGGAATTTAATTCTTCTTTAATCTCTGCATGGCAATCAAATTCCTTTGGGCTTGGGCCTTGCTCCATGTTATCTTGGGCTTGTAAAGTCATGAATTTCGACATCCATATTGCTTTTGGTCTTTGTCGACAAATGCCATGGCAACTAGCTCGGCGTCTCCTTCATGCACTGCCCTGGCAACTAGCTCGGCATTGCTTTGGCAAGTGATCCTGCACATACACACACAAAAACACACCAAAGCAGCATCTATTTCCACAAAAATCACCAAGTTATGTAATCAAGTTCAACGTTTGAAGGAAACATGGATTAATGCATGAATGACTAACTATGCAACTAATATGAGCCTAAGTCTAACAGTAATATGAGTAAAAAGGGTAAGAAAAATAGTACTTTTGAACACTTATCAGCTAGTATTTTGTTGTAGGAGGAGTTGTCTTATTTCCTGTATTTGAACTTTCTAATGAATGAGTGTTTCTAAAGACTGTTTCTTAAAACTTGATGCCTTGTTTTCATAGATGCATTCATGCATCCACTTAATCATGCATTTATGCAATTACCTTTCAAAGTTATTTTGTGAAATTTTTGGTTTAACAAAGAAAATTTCATGACAGATTTCTTTGAGCCATAATCATTCCACATTCTTACAGAACCTGTTTGTGTTCAAAAACTATGGTTGTTGAGGACCGAATTACCAGTTTGGAGAATGATCGTGTAGAAACATAAAGTCGATTTGCCAGGATTGAGCAATCTATGAAAGATTATTTTGCTCAGACTCAAAAAGAGATCATTAATCAGTTGAATGCTCTATTGGGGCCCAAAGAGCCAAGGTAGGCTAAATCTCCTAAAGGTGCTTCCAAAGAAATAAATGACCAAGTAGAAACCACATCTCACGTGAGGGTGCTGCCTGAAGGACCTCCGCTTGTGAAGAAGGTCCAAATTAATCTGACATGAGCAATACAAAGCAATTCGGTGAACATTGGGGCAAATTTTGGGAGCAATAACGATGTTCCTGGTCTGAATACTTTGAACGAGATAAAGAAAATTCCTGCTGAGATTGAGAATAAGTGTAAGGAGCACTGTAAGGCATTGGTAGATCGTTTGCTGGAATTGCAGAAAGTAAATAAGACAGGACCTGGCGCAGTTGAGATGAGTTTAGTGGCTGACCTAATAGTCCCTCTAAAGTTTAAAGTGCCAGACTTCGAAAAGTATGATGGGACTACTTGCTCGAGGGCTCATCTCATAATATACTGTCGAAAGATAGCTACTCACTTGAAGGATGAAAAGTTGTTGATACATTGCTTCCAAGATAGTTTGACCGGTTCGGCTGTTCGATGGTACACATAGCTAAGCTGTGTAAATATTCGTTCATAGAATGATCTTTTTGGGGGTTTCATTGAACATTATAAGCATATTACGGAGATGGTTCCTAGTTGTGTAATGTTACAGAGTATGGAACAAAGAAATAATAAGACACTTCGACAGTATGCTCAGAGATGGAGGGATGTAATAGCACAGGTCCAACCTCCATTGATGGAAAGTGAGGTTGTCCGTATGTTTGTATGGATTTTGAAGGGACCGTTATTGAAAGATTGATCAGTAATGCTACCCAAAATTTTGCTGATATAGTAATGACTGAAGAGTTGATTGAAGCAACAATCAAAAGTAGGAGGATCGAGAGTGGAGAAAACTCTCGTAAGAGTTACAAGAGGAAGGACAATGAGGTGAATAATACTAGTGCGTATGAGGCTCCCAAGAATGTGACTATTACTTCACTAGGAGCGGCGTTAGGAAATGTGCAGGGTTCAAACAAGAAGGATACCCATGGCTCGAGGAATGGTAGAATGAATTTTACACCAATACCCATGTCCTATGATGAGTTGTATCTATAGTTGTATGAAGCGAATTTGGTAAGACCGTATTACTTAACTCCTCTATAGCCTCCCTATCCACAGTGGTATAAGCCCGATGCTCATTGTAAATTTCATGTTAGGATACCGGGGCATACGATTGAGACTTGTACAACATTTAAAAAGGTGGTTCAGAATCTAATCAACAATGGGATCCTGAAGTTTGATGAACCTAGCATTGCAGCGAACCCACTGTCGAGTCACGAAGGGCAGGGAGTAAATGCCATAGAAGAGGATGATGAAGCGAAGCGACTGAAGACTGATGTGTCAAAAATTAAATCTCCTTTGAAGTGGGTATTTGAACAGTTGTATAATGCCGAGATGATTAAAATAGGCATGAAAGTAGAGAAAGAAATACAATCTGATGTATATTGTGAGTATCATCAAGAACATGATCATGAGATTCAACATTACCCAGAATTTCGAAGCTTGATATAAAAGATGATGGAAATAAATAGATCGAGTTCTTTGCAAGGACAGGTGAGAAAAAACAGTGGAAGTCTGCACCTTCGAGCCGTCGGGCGTCAGATATGGGATACATAAACCTTTGGTAGTTGTTGTTAGACCCAAAGTTGGAGGCCCTGTGGATGCGAAACCTGTTGCGGTTCCCAAGATTGTGATCTCATCCCATGTACCATTTGCTTACAAGAGCACTCACAAGGTGCCCTAGAATTATGCTGGTACTGTGACCATACCTGAAGAGAGCAAATTGCAGGAAGAGATAAAACTGCTAGAAAAAATAAAGTTGATGCTAGAAGAGAGTAAAAATGACCAGCCAGGTTCTGAAATTGTAAATGAGGTGGGGCACTTCACTCGAAGTGGTAGATGGTATTCTCCGGAAGTTCCTAAAGAAGTGGAGAAAGCCAAAGGGAAAGTTGTCTTTGCACCAGAAAGAATTTTTGGGGAAGAGCCAGCAACCAAGATAAATGAGCCGGTGACAGAGGAACAGGCTCAAGAGTTCTTGAAGTTTTTGAAACATATTGAGTATAATATTGTTGAGCAGTTGAAGAAGCAACAAGCGAGGATCTCTGTTCTAGAGTTGTTTTTAAGTTTAGAAGGGCATCGCAATGCATTAATGAAGGTGTTTAATCAGACATTTGTACCAAACGACATATCCATAAGCAAACCGGACAGGATAGTGAACCACATAACTGCTGACAATTATAACACTTTCACTGATGATGAAATTCCTGAGGGATGAATAGGGTTTGAATGTCACCATTCGTTGCAAGGGCTATGTTCTGCTTGGGGTTTTGATAGATAATGTTCAACCTTGAATGTTTTACCGATGGTGATTTTGCAGAGGTTACCAATTGACGAAACACACATGAAACTATACAAGAACACTGTGAAGGCCTTTGATGGAACAACTCGTGAAGTACTTAGGAAGATTGAGTTACCATTGTTGATTGGACCGGTAATTTATAATATAGGCTTTGTGGTGATGGATATAAAGCCCACATATAATTGTCTGCTGGGAAGACCTTGGATCCATTTGGCTGGAGCTGTACAATTGTCTTTGCACCAAAAACCGAAGTTTGTGATCAAGAGAAAGTTAGTCAGTGTGGGAGCAGAGGAATACATTATTGCTTCAATCACGACTGATGCTCCATATATTGAAACCAATGAAAATGCTCTCGAATGTTCCTTCAAAGCCCTGGAGTTCATCAATGCTACATTTTTTGCTGAAGGAAAACCGTTTCCTCGACCAAGGTTGTCAAACTATACCAAGATGACCGTTCGGGAAACGCTCGGGAGATGTGCAAGAATCGGAAAAGGACTGGGAAAGTGACTGCAAGGATGTCTACGTCCAAAATCGTTTGTTATGAAAAAGGACCGCTTTAGGATAGGATACAAGCCTAGTGTCCAGGAGAGACTGAAAGATCTAAAAATGAGGGGATAGCAAAAGAGGGCCCGTCTTCTGGGGATCTAAAGCTTTTTCCGAACCCATATCGTTGGTGAATCTGACATATATCTTCAAGTCCAGAGGATTTGAGAATGTCGAGGAGTGGCTCATGGAGGTCGTTCTAGAGACTGCGAGAATGCACGAAGAATAAATCTTTGGCAATAAGCTGGAAGGGCTTCTTGTTGGGGGAATTTTTGAAGGGGCTCAGCCTGGAAGTTTCAGGAGAAAATCCGTTCGTGTCTCCCTGGTGAAAAACTCAACAATTGGACAGTTGAGGAGTTTGATGTTGTATCCAATAAAACAAAGTAAATACCAGGAACCAACCCTATACCTTTGCCCGCATGTATAGAGCGTTATCTGTAAAGGGCCATTATGTCAGTTCATTTAAATAAAGATGCTTTCAATGCTGATTCACAAATGGAAAACATGTTTTTTGCTTTCCTTTTCGCATTCCTTTCAAATCTATATACTACAATTTCCTTTGCAGGTTTTCAACTACTGATTGCATGAATGATCTTGAACCTAATCCTGGAGTAGATCCTGAGCGGCCAGTGTGTGTAATGGAAATCAATGAGGTGGAAGATGAAACAGAATGTGAAATCCCTGAAGAATTACCGAGGTTGGTGGAAAAAGAAGACAAGCAGATCCTACTTCATAAAGAGGAATTATAGATTCTTAATTTGGGAACTGATGAAATCAAGAGATATGTGAAAATAGGAACAGCTTTCTCGCCAAAAGCTAGACAAGGGTTGATTAATTTGTTGCAAGAGTTTAAAGATGTCTTCGCCTAGTCGTACCAAGATATGCTTGGACTGAATACCGACATAGTGGTACATAATCTGCCTATAAAGCCGGAGTGTAAACTAGTGCAGCAAAAACTTAGAAGGCTGAGGCCAAAAATGGTACTGAAGATAAAGGAAGAAGTACAAAAGCAATTTGATGTTGGTTTTCTTGAGGTGTCCAGGTATCCGGAATGGGTGGCAACATAGTTCATGCACCGAAGAAAGATGGGAAAGTACGTATGTGTATGGATTACAGAGATCTGAATAGGGCTAGTCCAAAGGATAATTTCTCTTTGCCCCATATAGACATCTTAATGGATAATACGTCAGGCCATTCTTGGTTCTCTTTCATGGATGGATTCTCGGGGTACAATCAGATAAAGATGAGCCCAGAAGACATGGATAAGACGATATTTATAACCTTATGGGGACATACTGTTACAAAGTGATGCCTTTTGGGTTAAAGAATGCTGGGGCAATCTATCAGCGGGCAATGGTAACATTGTTTCATGATATGATACACAAAGAGATCGAAGTGTATGTCGATGACATGATTGCCAAGTCCCATACTAAAGAAGAGAATATCCAGAACTTAAGGAAGTTGTTTTTGAGGTTGAGAAAGTACTAGTTAAAGCTTAATCCCAGTAAATATACTTTTGGAGTAATATCAGGGAAACTCTTAGGGTTTACTGTCAGCAGGAAAGGAATTGAAATAGACCCAGATAAGGTAAAGGCGATCCGGAATTTACCACTGCCAAAAACACAAAAAGAAGTTCGAGGATTCCTCGGGAGGTGAATTACGTCTCTCAGTTCATTTCTCAATTAACTGATAAATGTGATCCAATCTTCAAACTGTTTAAAAAGAACAATCTAGGAGAATGGGATAAGGAATGCCAAGAAACGTTTGACAAGATTAAGAAGTACTTAATGAATGCTCCGATACTGGTTGCTCCAGTTCCAGACAGGCCACTCATCCTCTACTTAACAGTTTATGAAAATTCAATGGGATGTGTGTTAGGGCAGCATGACGACACAAGAAGGAAAGAAAGAGCCATCTACTACTTAAGCAAAAAGTTTACAAAGTGTGAAATGCGGTACCCGCCTATTCAAAAGTTGTGTTGTGCTCAGGTTTGGGTAACTCGCGGGCTTAGGCAATACATGTTGTATCAAACTACTTGGCTAATTTCTCACCTTGACCCATTAAAGTTTATGATGGAAATACCAGCATTGACTGGAAGACTGGCTCGTTAGCAGATGCTTTTTTCAGAATTTGACATTGTGTATGTAAGCCAAAAGGCAATAAAAGAGAGCGCTATAGCAGATTTCTTGGCAAGTCGTGCTTCAGAGGACTATGAGCTGTTGAACTTTGATTTCCCTGATGAAGATGTGATGAATATCTCCACGGAAGAAAATAGAATCTCTGGGGATGAAATTTGGAAGTTATATTTCGATGGGGCTGTAAACGCCCTAGGACGTGGAATTGGGGCAGTATTGATCTCTCCAAACAATGAGCATCATCCCTTCACAAGTAGACTAGAGTTTCTTTGTACCAATAACATGGCGGAATATGAAGCTTGTGTTATGGGGTTGCAAGCTGCCATTGAAAGAAAGATAGGGAGTTTAAAAGTATATGGAGATTCTGCATTGGTTATTTACCAGCTTCGTGGAGAGTAGGAAACAAAAGATGCCAAGCTGATTGAATATCGAAGATTGATCCTTAAAATGATAAAAGAGTTCAAAGAGATTACTTTCACATATGTCCCCATAGAGGATAATCAGATGGCGGATGCTTTAGCTACACTAGCTTTGGTATTCTTAGCCAACAAACTTGAAGACATGATGACAATCCAGATACAGAGTTACAATGCTTATGCTCACTGTTGTAGCATAGAAGAAGAGATAGATGGAAACCCTTGGTATTACGATATTTTTCAGTACCTCAAATTTCAAAGTTATCCTCTAGAGGCAAATGGTAACGATAAAAGAACTATTAGAAGAATGGCTTCAGGATACGTGCTTGATAGAGAAACCCTGTATAGAAGGGGTAGGGATCAGATCTTGCTAAGGTATGTTAATGCTAATAAAGCAATAACCATTATGACAGAGGTACATGATGGAATATGTGGGACACATGCAAACGGTTATGCAATGGCCAGGAAAATTATAAGATATAGATATTACTGGGCGACCATAGAAGGAGATTGCATTGAATATGCAAAGAAATGTCATAAATGTCATATATATGCTGACAGGATCAATTTTCCACCGGAGCCACTTGCTATCTGGGGCATGGATGTTATTGGGCAGATTCACCCTAAGGCATCTAATTGTCATCGTTTCATTCTGGTGGTCATTGATCACTTCACTAAATTGGTGGAAGCGACTTCTTATGATAACGTCACAAGAACAACAGTATGCAAGTTCTTGAAGAAAGAGATCATTTGTCTATATGGACTACTAGAAAGGATCATAACTGATAATGCCACCAATTTTAACAATAAGATAATAGCAGAAGTGTGCGAGCAGTTCAAAATCATACATTACAATTCTGTAACTTACCGCCCAAAGATGAATGAGGCAGTTGAGGTAGCGAATAAAAACACCAAGAAAATCATATCGAAGACAGTAGAGACGTATAAAGATTGGCATGAGAAGCTTCCCTTTGCATTGTTTGCATATCGAACCTCGATACGAACTTCAACTGGGGCAACTGCCTACTCTTTAGTTTACGGGACAGAAGCAGTACTCCCCATCGAGGTTGAAATTCCATCCCTTCGAGTCTTATCAGAAGTAAAGTTGGACGATGCGGAAAGGATACAGGCTCGGTTTGACCAGTTGAATTTGATTGAAGAAAAGAGGTTGAGGGCTATTTGTCACAGTTAAATGTACCATAAAAGAATGATGCAGACCATGATAAGAAGGTATGACCCATAGAATTCTAAGAGGGAGATCTTGTGTTGAAAAAGATCTTAAAATACACCGTGATGATCGTGGAAATGGATGCCTAACTGGGAAGGACCTTATGTTGTTAAAAAGGCCTTCTTTGGAGGAGCATTGATTCTGACCGAGATGGATGGTAAAGAGTTACAAAAACAGTAAACTCTGACTCAGTCAAAAAATATTATGCCTAAAGAATAAAAAAGAGAGAAAGAAAAAAGAAAAGAAAAAGGTAGAGTGAAAACCCAAAAAAGGCGCTTCGCAAAATAAAATATTTATGGTAAAAACCCAAAAGGGCACTATAGATATTAATAAAAAAGAAAAAGAAAAAGATAAAAAAAAAGAATAAAAGAGAGAGAAAGAAATAAAAGAAAATGAGGGTTCAAAATAAAAATCCGTAAAGGGCGTCTTGAAACCAAAAGAGGATCTGGATTGAAAATCTGTAAAGGGCGGCCCAGATGGTTTAAGAATAGGCATTCGTCGGTTAAAACCTCTCGGACACCACCTAGTACTTCAAAAGGGATTTCGCATCTGTAATCATCTAGACAACGGTTAAGCTCAAGCATATCTCTGGCTGATAGGGTGGATGTATCCTTCATGCTTTGAATGCCCAAAAATCTGATCTTGTTTTTTTGATTTTGTTGTTTGGGTTTGCCATGACTTATTTGTTAAAAAAATTCTATTTAAAGCTTCAATAAAGATCATGTATTCTCTTCTAAGCCTTTCTTTTATTCCAAAGCATCATTAAATGATTGACATAGTGAACAAAGTAGATAATTTCTTGGTATTACTATGTTTTGGAAGATACAAGAGAACTTTAACACTCTGGTTATTGAAGAAGAGTGTATAAAGTAAAGGTACCATTGGGTCTTATATTGACAAAACATTTAGTGATAAGAAGGAAAGTTAAAGTTGAAGTGCATAAAGAGTGTCGTTGAAAATCAGTTTTGAGGCGCTCATGGTGACATGATCGGGATAACAAAGTCTGACACCCGAAGAACAATAATTTCTATCTCTATACTCATGGTGATCAGGATAACAAAGTATAACACCCGAAGAACAATGATTTTTATCTCTGTGCTCATGGTGATCGGGATAACAAAGTCTGACACCCGAAGAACAATGATTTCTATCTTGGTGCTCATGATGGAATGATTGGATCCACAAGGCCAACACATTATCATGTACTCTTGGATTAGGATGGCTTGTGAGCAAATGTGTTGCGCGTAATAAGTGCTACGCAATTGTGCAAGTATACACGTCGCAAGTTATAGTATAAAAGATATCGTCTCCACAGGGATTGGTGCCACTTCAAGAATCTAGTCTCTTGCACTGTAAAAAGTAAAAACACAAGTGAAGGATTATAGAAGTTTTAACTAATAACTAATCTAGAAAGCAAATAAGTAAAAGAAAAGATGAATTTAATTGAGAGAGAATAGGCCAGGTTATCGTGAGTTGAGGTGTGATAGCCGATTGGATTGTCTTGGTAAAAGAGTGCACGGGCAACTCAGTTGCCGTGGCGACTTGCACAACGGGGTTGCCTTGGCAACTAATTGATGGTTGCTTGGGCGACTAGTTGGGCAACTACTTGGGCGACTGGGCAGCAACTTCAAGGTTCGGCGGAGCGTTCTTCAATGGTTTCTTCTTATCCCTAAGTCGAAACTCTAGCTACTTGTGCATGCCTTGATAATACATCCCTGCGTGAATCAAGGGTGAACAACAACCAATCTTGCGCTCCTCTTAGCCGTTGAAATCCTTAACTTATTCCTAAGCCGGATTAATCTTCACCATCATTGGATTGAATAAAGATCATATTCATTCGTTTCTTGAATCTAACTCTCCCGATATTAGATAAATGGATGAAATCACGAGATCATCTCCCAATTCACTCGCAAACAATAATAAGAATCAAGAATGAATAAACCTTGAAATAGAAAAGTGCAAACTCTTATTACCTAAACAAAAACCAATAGTTTCTCACAACCACAAAACACAATAACCATAGCCAAGTAAATTTAGTTCATGGCTAGGTTCCAAAGAAACACAAGATAAACCATCCCTAGCATGAACCCAATCGAACAAGGAAGAAAAGATGAAGCTTGTCGAAAATCCCTTGCCCTAGATGCTTGCCGAAAATTCCCCTTGCTTTCTCTCTTGGAGTTGTCGAAATTCCCTCTTGCTCTCTCCCTTGAATTGTCGAAATCTCCTTGATATTTATAGGGCTAGGCCAAAGTCCTTCTTTGAGGAGGAGTTTGAGTTGGAATTAAATTATCTTTAAAGAATATAATTCTTTATTATAATTTTATTCCTATTAGAACTTCTCATATCCTCTTGGAATTTAATTCTTCTTTAATCTCTGCATGGCAATCAAATTCCTTTGGGCTTGGACCTTGCTCCATGTCATCTTGGGCTTGTAAAATCATGAATTTCGACATCCATATTGCTTTTGGTCTTTGTCGACAAATGCCATGGCAACTGGCTCGGCATCTCCTTCATGCACTGCCCTGGCAACTAGCTCGGCATATCCTTCATGCATTGCCACGCAACTAGCTCGGCATTGCTTTGGCAAGTGATCCTGCACATACATACACAAAAACACACCAAAGCAGCATCTATTTCCACAAAAATCACCAAGTTATGTAATCAAGCTCAACGATTGAAGGAAACATGGATTAATGCATGAATGGCTAACTATGCAACTAATATGAGCCTAAGTCTAACAATAATATGAGTAAAAAGGTAAGAAAAATAGTACTTTTGAACACTTATCACACCCCCAAACTCGAACTATTGCTTGTCCTCAAGCAATGCAAACTCATAATTACCGCCAAGACTTCAAAATTTCACAAACTTAGCTTTGAACTTGATTTCAATTCTCTGAACCGGGCACAAAGTATGATTGGCTTTTTATTTTTCAAAAACGATGAATTACTCGGAATCAAACTATAATGCTTGTGAGTGTGTGAGTTGTGTGCAAGTTGATTTTTCGGATTCTATGCAAACAATAGGTTTTCAAATTACTTCATTGGGTTCTTTTTAACATGTTTTAACTAGAGCCAATTTCGGGCACCTCTAGTGTTTTATTTTTAGTTTTCTTAAGTTAATTTAATCGACTAGAGCCGGTTTCGGGCACCTCTAGTTAACCGAAAAAAATTTAACGCCTCCTAGAGCCAGTTTCGGGCACCTCTAGTGATCAATTTTTTTAGCATATGCTAGAGCCAATTTCGGGCACCTCTAGCATTCATCCAATTTTTATTCTAATCCCCCAATTAGTTAATTATCAACCTAAGTTTACTAGAACTCCTTAAATCAATCAAACCACAACAGTGTTTCATCAAATTTAGCATCATAGTACAATTCTAAGTTTTTCATGGTTATCCTAGAATAAAAATTCTATCAATTAAGTGCATTGGTAAAGTCATCATTGAATATTCATCAAATCTAAGCAATTCTTGTTCCAATTTAAAGGCATGGCAAGCAATTTATGTATCCTAAATGTAATGCTTAAGATTAATGTAACTAAACATGGTAATTACTAATAACAATAAAAATAAAAATGCATACGAGGACTTACTCCGAGAGTTCGTCATCGTAGATGATTAGTTTCCTTCTAGTTGGCGTCTTGATTTCTTGCTTGAACGCAATGGTTGTTTTCTTGTTTCCGGTGGTGGAATCGATCCTCGTACGGGGTTGTCCTCATCATCCTCTTCATCAATGTCAATGGCTTTTCGTTTGGAGGATTCAATTGGTGCGGTCTTTATTGGTTCAATGGAGGACTCGTCCGAATCTGAAAAATCAGAAAATGATTCCGTATGAGTTGATTCAGGCATAGGTGCTTTACCTTTGGCTTTTTCAGTGGTTGTCGGGGCGTTGTCAGGGTTGGTTGCCGTGGCGTCGCCTTCCTTGGTTGCGCGGCAAGGATATCGGCGGAAATATTGGGAACGGCACACGGTTGTCCGGTACCTTTCTAGGATGACTTGGGTGATGGCATTGTTGTGCTCCTTCATGTACCGCATGAACATTAGTTGCCGATCTTCAATTTGCCTTAGGCGGCTTTCCAATGGGTGCAAAAGTGCTTCAATGTGTCCCGGGATTAATGGCCGAGTTGCCACTGCGTTAGGTGCTTGGGCATTAGGGATTGCCGCGGCGGCAGGAGTTGCCGTGACAATTGGGGGCCTTGAAGAATCTCCCGGTGCCTCTCCCATTAGCTTCCGGATTAGTGCTTGATTCCAACCAGACCTGGGTAGGGCTTTTTCATCGGTGGACTCACTCGGGACATGCATCTCCTTGCAAAGATTGGAAATTAAGCAAGGGAAGAAAAGATAACCCTTATCTTTTGAGCTGCATACAAAAATCTCATCGCAAATAATTTTTCCAATGTTAATGATGCGATTATGCAAAATAGAATGTATGAGCAAAAGACGTGGTATGTCAACGGTAGTATTGTGTGTGGAGGGCATTAAAGAAGTTTTAACAAACTTATTCCATAGTTTTGCCTCGGGTTTTAGCCGAAGGCGATTTACCGTGCCCTTGTATTTACCGTCGTTCCAATGAGTTCCTGGTTGAGTGAGTTCTTGAAGCACCTTGTTGAGTTGCTTGGGATTGATTTGGTCAACGAAGGCTTGATGCTCGTCATTCTCAATGTAAAGTCCGTAAAAGGTGTTGATGCTTTCGGGACTTATAAGAATGGCCTTGTCACGAACAAAAACATAAGGATTATCCGGGTTAGGTGAGTGAGCATAGAATTCTCTTACCCATGAGATGTTACCCGGTTCCGGTTGATGGCAAAAGATTTGCCACTTTTGATGTCAAAAGATTTGCCACTTTTGATGTGCAATCCTTTTGAAGATGAATGGTTCAAGGCCGAAATCTTGAGATCTGGAGTATTCAAAGCCTTGTTCTTCATGAATCTTCCGGCTTTCAAACTTGGATTGAAATCTTTCTTGAATCGCCGGTGTAGCAAACTTCTTGTATCTTGGTTCTTTGGAGGAACTTGGATGAACTAAAAGTTTAATCTTGGATGCCATGTATGATCTTGGTTGTGAGTAAAAACAAAGAAAAGAAAAGAAACTAAAAAGTTGCAAGATAGAAAGTAGGAATAGGTTAAGGGTGATGGGTTTTATAGAAAAGATAGGTGGGTGGGATTAGGGGAAATCGACAATTGGGTTAGGGTTTGGTAGGAATTTTTCGACAAAGGGGTTTTGGTTAGGATGAATTGGAAGCTTTATATAAGCCTTAGATTCAGCCCATTAGTTTCCTTGTTGAAGATGTTTTCCTACTTGGTTTAGAATTCCTTCTTTCTCTTGAACTTCCTTTCCTACAATTCAAAAACAAATCAAATAAGGATTAAAATTAAAGATAAACTAATAAAGAAAATAAATAAAGATGTGTAATAGGATTCTTAGACTAGAATAAAATAAAAAAAAATCTATCCTAAAACTACTAATAATCGGCAAAATAATAAAATAATAAAAAATAATAATCGAAAAAAAAATGAAAAATAAATAATTAAATAATCGACAAAAACAAAAATAAAAATAAATAAAAATAAAAATATCAAAAGGGAGAGCATGCTCATGCATCTCCTAAATTGACCACTTCCTTGTTACGTTCCACATGGGCACCATTGTAGTGCTTCAATCTTTGTCCATTAACTTTGAATTCATGGTTGTCAGAGATGGACTTGATTATCACGGCGCCATGGGAGAATGGTTTGACGACTTCAAATGGTCCCGACCATCTTGATTTCAGCTTTCCCGGGAAAAGTTTTAGCCGAGAATTGAATAGGAGAACTAGTTGCCCTGGCGTGAATTGCCGTGGCAATAGTTTCTTGTCATGCCATCGCTTTGTTTTCTCCTTGTAGATTCGTGCATTGTTATAGGCGAGTGCACGAAATTCTTCTATCTCATTGAGATCCATCAAGCGCTTTTGTCCGGCACTTTCCCAATCCATATTCACGGTCTTGATTGCCCAGTACGCCTTGTGCTCGATTTCCACCGGTAGATGACATGTTTTACCATAGACAAGTCGGAAGGGGACATACCTAAGGGTGTTTTGAATGCAGTGCGATATGCCCAAAGTGCGTCATCTAGTCTTAATGACCAATCCTTCCTTGAGGGATTTACAACTTTCTCGAGTATTCCCTTCAACTCTCGGTTGGAAATTTCTGCTTGCCCATTGGTTTGTGGGTGATATGTCGTGGCGATCTTGTGTGATATGCCGAAGAGTTGCAACATCTTGGCAATTAGTCTGTTGTCAAAATGCTTGCCCCGTCGCCGATAATTGCTCTCGGCATCCCAAACCGTGTAAATATGTTTTTTTTTGAATCGTTGCGGTCTTGGAATCGTCGTTGGGAACTGCAGCTGCCTCTACCCATTTAGACACATAGTCGACGGCGAGTAAGATGTAGAGGTTGCCGAATGAAGATGGAAAAGGTCCCATAAAATCGATCCCCATACATCGAACAGTTCCACCTTGATGATGTTCGAGTGGCATCTCATGTCGCCTAGAGATATTGCCCGTCCTCCCTGCAACGATCACATTGCTTGTAAAAGTCTTGGGCATCTTTGTACAATGTTGGCCAATACAAACCGGATTGCAAGACTTTGGCCATGATACGAGTTCCTCCAAAATGTCCTCCATAGGGTGAAGAATGGCATTGCCGAGTACATTCTGTTGCTCTTCTTCGGGACACACATCGACGTATAACTGATCGCACACTGCTTAAACAAAAGAGGCTCGTCCCAAAAGTAATGCTTAGCATCATAGCGGAACCGCTTCTTCCCTTGGTGAGTAATGCCATACGGAAAAATACCACAAACAAGGAAGTTAACTAAATCTGCGTACCAGGGTATTGCCGAGGCATGTGCTGCCGTAGTGTCTGCTCCCAAAATTGCTGAGGCGTGTGCGTCAAAGACTGCTGTGGCGTCGATAGTTGCCGAGGTGTGTGCATCCATGGTTACCGAGGCGTCATGGGCTGCCGAGGCGTCAAGGGTTTCCGAGGCGATTAGAATTTGTTCATCCGGGAATGCATCACATATCTCTAGATCCGCGTCCTCCTCCCTATTGCGTTCCAAACGTGATAAGTGATCGGCCACTTGATTTTCTGTTCCTTTCCTGTCCTTAATTTCAATATCAAATTCTTGTAAAAGTAATATCCAACGAATCAAACGAGGTTTAGCATCCTTTTTAGCAAATAAGTATTTGATTGCCGAATGGTCCGTATGAACAATTACCTTTGTACCAATTAAATAGGATCGAACTTGTCAAATGCGAAAACTACAGCTAGTAACTCTTTCTCCGTTGTTGTGTAATTCACTTGAGCATCGTTAAGAGTTTTACTAGCGTAGTATATCACATGGAATGTCTTACCTGTGCGTTGGCCTAGGACTGCTCCTACCGCGAAATCACTTGCATCACACATGAGCTCAAAAGGTAGCGTCCAATCTGGTGGAACGACAATGGGTGCCGAGGCAAGCTTTTTCTTTAGGGTTTCAAATGCTTGAGTGCAAGAATCATCAAAATCGAAGACTTTATCCTGTTCAAGCAGATTACACAAAGGTTTAGTGATTTTAGAAAAGTTATGAATGAACCTCCTGTAAAAACCTGCATGTCCGAGAAAACTTCGAATTCCTTTAACCGAATTTGGTGGGGGTAATCTCTCGATCACGTCCACCTTGGCTTTGTCTACTTCAATTCCCTTGGATGAAATCTTATGGCCGAGCACTATTCCTTCATCTACCATAAAGTGGCATTTCTCCCAATTGAGGACTAAATTCGTTTCTTCGCATCTTGCCAACACCCTCTCTAAATTGCCGAGACAGCCGTCGGTCATTACAAAAACCGAAAATCATCCATGAAGATCTCAAGGAAGTCTTCGACCATGTCTGAAAAGAGCGCCATCATGCATCTTTGGAAGGTTGCCGGGGCGTTACATAATCCGAACGGCATCCTTCGGAAGGCATAAGTACCGTATGGGCATGTGAAGGTTGTCTTTTCTTGATCTTACGGTGCTATGGCAATCTGATTGTAACCTGAATAACCATCAAGAAAACAAAGAAAAGGGGTTTACCCGCAAGACGGTCAAGCATTTGATCAATAAAGGGTAATGGGAAGTGATCTTTCCTAGTGGCTTTGTTTAGCTTTCGATAGTCCATACAAACCCTCCAACCGGTCACACCTGGTTGGGATAAGTTCATTATTTTCATTGCTTACCACTGTTATACCTCCCTTTTTCGGCACATTTGTACCGGACTTACCCACGCACTATCGGAGATAGGGTATATAATGCCGGCGTCAAGCCATTTGATGATTTCTTTCATTACAACCCCTTTCATGGCATGATTCAGTCTCCTCTGGGCCTCAATTGAAGGTTTGTGATCATCTTCCAACAAGATCTTGTGCATGCACACCGCCGGCTAATTCCCTTCAAGTCGGCAATTGTCCACCCTATTGTCTTTTTATGTAGCTTCAACATGTTGATCAGCTTCTTTTCTCGCTCAAGCTGTAACTTAGAAGAAATAATTACAGTAATGTATTATCGATCCCTAAGTATACATATTTTAGTTGATCCGCAATTGTTTCAACTCAAGAATTGGTGGATTTTCGATAGAGGGTTTTTCGATCTTACCTTCCTTACCCGAGTAGTCCAAAGGTTCAAAGTATGTACCTGGTCGATTTACTAGCCAATTTACCTCTTCGGGTTGTTCCTCATCGACCGCTCTTCATACTCCTCGGGTTCCTCTTGATCGGCAATGTAGTTGCCGAGGCAACTAAATTCCTCATTGAAGTTAAATTCAGCCGTGGCATGAAGTAGTTGGCATTCTTCGGATCATCGGCATGCCTTAGTGTTTGGAACACATTTAGTTTTACCTGCTGGTCATTCACCCTCATTGTGAGTTCTCCTTTTCAACGCCGATCAAGGTTCTCCCTGCCGCTAGGAATGGTCTCCCGAGAATGATAGGTGCATGCTCATCCGCTTCACAATCCAAAACAATAAAGTCAGCGGAAAAAATGAATTTATCAACTTTTACCAAGATGTCCTCGATTTTTCCCTCTGATGCACATAGGATCTGGCTTACTAGCATGCAAAGATAATCATTGTAGGTCTTGCCTTCCCGATTCCTAGTTTCAAAAAACCGATTTAGGCATCAAGTTTATGCTAGCCCCTAGGTCGCATAGTGCTTTCCCGACATAGTGATTTCCAATAGAACAGGTATTGTGAAACTTCCGGGATCCTTCAACTTGGGCGGCATGCGATTGTGCAACATTGCCATGCATCCTCTCATCAGCAAATCGTTTCAAACTCTCCTAGCCTTGTTCTCTTGGACACAATGTCTTTAAGAAACTTGGCATAGTTTGGCATTTGTTCAATTGCTTCCACCAATGGCAAGTTGATGTGGACTTGCTTTAGGATATCAAGAAACTTCTTGAATTGGTATTCTTGCTTTTGTCGCTTCAATCTTTGTGGGAATGGTGGTGGAAGTCGGATATCTTCTATCCTTTCATTGGTTTGAAACCTGATTGACGGCATTGCCGGGACATCCGAGTTGCCGATGCGTTATCAACCGGGTTCTGCTTTGAGGCATGCTTATCACAAGACGCCGAGGCGTCATTGGTTGTCGAGGCATGTTTATTGCCGGTTGTCGCGGCAATTCTGGTTCAAAGATCCGAGACTTTGCCGCTAGGTTCGTCTTGATCTTTTTGTGGAGTTTTGTTTGACGAGCGGGTTTGAACCTCTCTAAGTTGTTGGCCACTTCTGGTGGTGATTGCCTTACATTGCTCATGGCCAGTTCCTCTTGCGACTTCAGTATCGCTAGGTAAACCTCCTTGTGGTCTAGTGTTGATTTTGAGCAAATTGTCCGACTTGATTTTCCAATGATTTGATTGCCGCCTCTTGGTTCTGCAATCTCATCTCGGTCCTGTTAATAAAAGCATCAGTTCTTTTTATGAAATTACTATTCTCAGCCATATAAGATTCAGTTTTCATCATAAAAGCATTTAGAGAATTTTCCAAAGAACTAGATGTTGTCGGTTGTTGCCGCGCATCCGCTTGCGTGGGCATATTCTCGCTGAATCCCGATGCTTGTGCATTCTGATTGTTCTGTTTAGAGCATTGTTGGGATTACTCCATGAAAAATTCGGTGCTTCTTCCAAGCTGGATTGTATGTATTTGACATCATGTTGTTGCCCCGATTGTAATTCCCCACATAGAAGCTAGATTCCGGATTCTCGCATACATTCGTAAGAATTATGGTTATCACCACATAACTCACAAAAAGAATCCATTACCTTGACTTCATGTGTGTTGTTTGGTTTTTGCATGTTCGGACCATCTTGGTTAAAGCGCCATTGTGCCGAAATTGAATCTGATGATCCTAGTTCAAGTATTGTGGCTTGCGCCTAACTCCTCCTCTTCTAGTAGATGGGAATTGATAGTCATTCTTGGCAGCCTTTTAAAATTTGCATTGCTTCCTCCGCGACTTATCTAAGAGTATGCCGTTTGTTTGAGGCATCTAGCATCATCCTTGTTGGTGTATTCACGGCATTGTAAAACATTGTCACTTGAGTCCACACCGAATCCGTGTAGAGGGCATTTGTGTAGAAGTTCTCTATATCGCTCCCAAGCCTCGTACATGGATTCATCATCACCTGCCGAAAGAAGTAATGTCGTTACGGCTTATCGATTAAATTTGTAGGATTAAATCTAGCAAGGAAATCACGACAAAGATCAGTCCAAGACGCTATGGATCCGGCAGAATGCTATTTAGCCATGCTTTCGCCCTATCCTCAAAGAATAGGGAATAATCGTAATCGTAGGACATCGGGAGTAACTCCGTGTATCTTGAACGAGTTGCAAATCTCGAGGAAAGATTTCAGATGTTGTCGTGCATCTTCGATTCTTTGAGCCGCCAAATTGACCTATTGTGTTGATCATATTAAACATTATCGGTTTCAACTCAAAGTGGTCGGCTTCAATTTCGGGTGCGACAACTCTCGGGTTAAGTCCATCAAGATCTTCTTCAAGATAGTCTCGAATAGTTCTGCTTTCGCAAAGAATCACTCCTCCCGCTGCTCGAACATCTTGATTCATATTGCCGCCTTGATTTGCCATTGCTTCTCTTATCCTTCGTCTAAGTCTTTGTAAGGTTCGTTCGATTTACGGATCAAAGGGATATTCTCGGTGAAGTCGGTCTTGCCCCTGGTCATATACCAATGCAAAACCAAAGTTTGTTAGCCCTTTGAATTTTAAACAAGAAAAATAAAAAGAAAGTGCAAGAAAATAAAAACAAAGTTGCTATTGCCAATCCCGCAACGGCGCCAAAAAACTTGTTGCGCGTAATAAGTGCTACGCAATTGTGCAAGTATACACGCCGCAAGTTATAGTATAAAAGATATCGTCTCCACAGGGATTGTGCCACTTCAAGAATCTAGTCTCTTGCAATCGTAAAAAGTAAAAACACAAGTGAAGGATTATAGAAGTTTTAACTAATAACTAATCTAGAAAGCAAATAAGTAAAAGAAAAGATGAATTTAATTGAGAGAGAATAGGCCAGGTTATCGTGAGTTGAGGTGTGATAGCCGATTGGATTGTCTTGGTAAAGAGTGCACGGGCAACTCGGTTGCCGTGGCGACTTGCACAACGGGTTGCCTTGGCAACTAATTGATGGTTGCTTGGGCGACTAGTTGGGCAACTACTTGGGCGACTGGGCAGCAACTTCAAGGTTCGGCGGAGCGTTCTTCAATGGTTTCTTCTTATCCCTAAGTCGAAACTCTAGCTACTTGTGCATGCCTTGATAATACATCCCTGCGTGAATCAAGGGTGAACAACAACCAATCTTGCGCTCCTCTTAGCCGTTGAAATCCTTAACTTATTCCTAAGCCGGATTAATCTTCACCATCATTGGATTGAATAAAGATCATATCCATTCGTTTCTTGAATCTAACTCTCCCGATATTAGATAAATGGATGAAATCACGAGATCATCTCCCAATTCACTCGCAAACAATAATAAGAATCAAGAATGAATAAACCTTGAAATAGAAAAGTGCAAACTCTTATTACCTAAACAAAAACCAATAGTTTCTCACAACCACAAAACACAATAACCATAGCCAAGTAAATTTAGTTCATGGCTAGGTTCCAAAGAAACACAAGATAAACCATCCCTAGCATGAACCCAATCGAACAAGGAAGAAAAGATGAAGCTTGTCGAAAATCCCTTGCCCTAGATGCTTGCCGAAAATTCCCCTTGCTTTCTCTCTTGGAGTTGTCGAAATTCCCTCTTGCTCTCTCCCTTGAATTGTCGAAATCTCCTTGATATTTATAGGGCTAGGCCAAAGTCCTTCTTTGAGGAGGAGTTTGAGTTGGAATTAAATTATCTTTAAAGAATATAATTCTTTATTATAATTTTATTCCTATTAGAACTTCTCCTATCCTCTTGGAATTTAATTCTTCTTTAATCTCTGCATGGCAATCAAATTCCTTTGGGCTTGGACCTTGCTCCATGTCATCTTGGGCTTGTAAAATCATGAATTTCGACATCCATATTGCTTTTGGTCTTTGTCGACAAATGCCATGGCAACTGGCTCGGCATCTCCTTCATGCACTGCCCTGGCAACTAGCTCGGCATATCCTTCATGCATTGCCCTGGCAACTAGCTCGGCATTGCTTTGGCAAGTGATCCTGCACATACATACACAAAAACACACCAAAGCAGCATCTATTTCCACAAAAATCACCAAGTTATGTAATCAAGCTCAACGATTGAAGGAAACATGGATTAATGCATGAATGGCTAACTATGCAACTAATATGAGCCTAAGTCTAACAATAATATGAGTAAAAAGGGTAAGAAAAATAGTACTTTTGAACACTTATCAAAATGACTTGCAGAAACTTATCCATTCTCTATTCTATGAGAATCAAATGAGTATCATTGTTATCCACGGTGTTGTTTCTATTTGCTATGCTCTTCTTACAGCATCTTAGTGGGACCAGTTTATAAGGATACTTTTGAGATATTGTCAAACTATGCACCTGGAGACTTCGCCGCCCTTCAACCTTCCAGGTTGAATTTAAATACTCACAGCTTCATGTTCTTCTATTGAGAATGAAAATTTGATCCATTATCTTGTAAAGGCTCTTGGACTTGGCAAAGCTTAAAAGTTAAAGTGATCTGGTCGGCTTGGTCAAGGTTTCTAAAAAAGAAAAAGAAAAAAGAAGAAGAAAAAGAAAGACCAAGGTGAAATCCTGAAAGGGCGCCTTGAGAAAAAGAAAAAAAGGAAAAGGAAAAAATTAAGGCGAAAACCATAAAGGGCGCTTTGAGAAAAGCAATCTAAAGTGAAAACCTGAAAGGGTGCTTTAGAGCAAAGGTCCAGAAACGTAGAAAGAATTTTCTGATGGCTAATCCCAAATGTGAGATGAGATATTAAAGAAGAGATGAAGCAATAAGATAATTCCCCAGGGAGTGACAGCTGATTGATTGATCTTAATGAGTCATAGCTCATGCATCATATAGAAATTAGGATCATATTAATCTTCATACATGAATTTTAGTTTGTTTTGGCATGAAATAAAAGAAGAGCTCTTAATGTGAACAGTTCGTCCAGCAAAGAAAGAACTCTGAATGTGAAGAGTTCGTCCAGCAAAGAAAGAACTCCTAATGTGAAAAGTTCGTCCAACAAAGAAAGAACTCCTAATGTGAAGAGTTTTTCCAGAGAAGATAGAGTTCCGAATGAGAGGAGTTCACCTAGTGAAGATAGAATTCCTAATGAGAAGAGTTCGCCCAGCGAAGATAGAATTCTTAAAGAGAAGAGTTCGTCATCGAGGATTGGGAGGTTCCAAATGAGAAGAACCTATTCAAGTTTTTAAAGAGGAAAAAGAGAAAGTGCGAATAAGACCTTGTAGCTCAGAGCAACAGCTGACAAGTGCGAACAAAATTTGTCTCTTTTCAGTCTTTGCTCTATTCCTGTTCCACGGCAATAAGCAAAGAGGGGCAGCTATAATACCCTAATTTGTCCTGGGTTATTATATTAGTTAGTTCGATCTAAATAAAATCGTAAAAAATAAATAAACAGTAAATATAAATAAATAAACCCTCATAATAAACAAAAATCAATCCCAAATGTCCATTTACAGCCAAATGCCCATTCATATACACAAAACCCATTTACAAATGTAAAAGCCCAATATACAAGTGATATCCCTCACCCATTTACACATTCATCCGGTTAAAGAAACACAAAGCCCAATCTGTGTTTCTTTTTCCCGCCCAAACTTAAAGTCCAATGGACACGTGTCGACTGGGATAGGGCATTATGCGCTTCACAAAGATTCATTCCCAGCTGAAGTCATTGTCTGACCGAGTATGAATACCTGCAAGCGGAGAGAAAAACTATTAATAACAGCCAATCATTAACTCATCATTAAGAGCTAATAATAGAGAGAAAGAACAGATTTAAAAGGTTACCAAAAAAGGGAAAAGACACCCAGAAAAGATGATTGGATTAGCTTCATCACTGCCAGAGGTTCGCCGGAGTTACAGACGCGCATCTAGAGGTATATTTCCACCTCTAATCTTTCTTTTCCTGCAATAAAACGAGTAGAAACACTAAATTTGGGTCTCAAATCTATAAAACCAGTAGCTAAACAAAGTCTAAAACCTAAGTAAACCCTAGATCTAAACAGAAATCAAATCTAAAATTAAAAGAGGATTTCGGTCACTTATCTGAAGTTTCTGTTGTTGTGAGCACTGCTGGAGTTGAGATCGGAGTTAGAAGAGTGTTAGGCTTCAAGGTGGAGTTGAAAAATGATAGGGAGATGCTTTCTGGTTTCAGGTAGGTAGTTTAGGTTGGGTGAAGAGGGTTGATTCTGATGAATCTACTTTTAGATTAGGTTTTAGGACAAAAAATGAGCATTTTTGGAATTTTTGAGGTTTTTTGGCGGCGGAGGACGGTGGCCAGAAATCGCCTTGCAGCAGCGACCGGTCATCGAAGCTAGGTTAGGGATGACTGGAATGTTCAAGAGGTGGTCAGAGGTTGAAAGCTCGTCGAAAGGGATGATCGAAGACGACGACCAGTGGCCGGCATCGCCTTCGGTGGCCGAGAAACATGTCGAGGTAAAGTATCAGTGGTGGTTGAAGATTGAAGTGAGGAAAGTGGAAGAACATGGGATGCGTTTTGAGGGTTTTATGGGTTTTGATCGAAAATAAACAAGAAATGGGAAAGATTTGGTGTTTGTGGAAGATTAAAACGAAGGAAAGTGATGAACAAATGAAAAACATGATGAAAAAGGTGGGTTTTGATCGATATTGGGCTAGAATTTCTGGGAAAATTGTGTTCGAGTTGAGAGAGTTTTGGAGAAATAAGAAATGAAGAGAGAGATGAGAGTTTATCAAATAACCGAGTTGGCTTAGTTTGGACCATTTTATACCTGAGCCAACACGGTGTCCTTTTGGAGAGCCGGGTCAAAGAGATCCGCGTGTTATTGAAATGGGCATGGATATGGGGCCACAGTCCGACCCGGGACCCAGTTATAATTGTTTGAGCCGTTTGGGTCAGTTTGGGCCGAGAATTAAATGGTCTTTGGGACAAATTCTTAGGAAAATTAGATTTAGGCTCTCCAGTTTGTTTCGTTTTACAAATTGGTCACTAAATCTTTGTAATTTAGCCTTTTAATTTTCAATTTAATTCAATTTGGTCCTGAGTAGTTTAATTTCTTTTTTTTAATTGCCTTATTTAATTGTTTATATATTGCATGCTTTTTAAATGGTCATGTAGTATATTTTTTTAGGGACATTTAATATACCTAGTGTAATTTAATTAGAGCCTTTAGAATTCTTTAATTTGGTATTGATTAACTTAATAGGATAGATCATTATAGAAAATAAATGAATATTAAATGTTCACTTTTATGCCCTAAATTGATTAGCGTCACATTGCAACGTGATTTTATTCAAAAGGGGTGTTTTAGTGAAATATTTAATATTTCATTTAAACCTATAAATGAAAATCACACATAGTTAAATAAATAAAATTAATATTAAATAATTAGTGACGTTAATTTTAGGAATATAATTAATTCAGTATTTAAAATGGGTAGTGCCTAATCATTTGGGTATTATCACATAAACCCTAAAGTTAATGATATTCATAGTTGTTTTAATTAATTAATAAATTGGAACCCTAATTAGGTTTATGCTTAAAATTGACAACACAATAATTTGTCATGCATTTAAATCTTTTGTGTTGAGGTACATTTTTGAATATGAGCTGAAGTTTCCTAACGTAACTGGATATTTCAAAAACTTATATTCGTATGAAAATGTATTTTCTTACAAAAGGATACCCCCATTTGAAATGAAATTCAATTAACAATTAATGGTCAAATTAACTTCAAATTATTGCTTAAAAATTCCAAAATGCCACGTGAAATTAATAAGGTACCAATAGTGGGTGTTTGTGGGGGTGCTAATCCTTCCCCACATGTAACCGACTTCTGGACCCTGATTTTAAATAAATGAATCTTTGGTTGTTTTTATGGTGTCCGGTTTACCAAAGTGACCGGTGATGACTCCAAAACGATTTTTAAAAATTTAATAAAGGAAAATCAGGTTTAATATGAAAAAACCCTAATTTTAAGATTAAATGAATTAAAATGAACAAAAACCTGATTTTCAAAAGAAATAATCGTCAAGCTATTTTTCCACACTTCGATTTAAAAAAAATGGTCGTGACAGCTACATTTGAAATCGACTTTCTTAAATTATTGAATTTTTCATTTGATCCATTTTAACGATTCGAGCGTGCTACGGGCCTAAGTACAACTACCACGCATTTGGACATTTTCGAATACAAACATAATATTTTTTAGTACAAACATAAGAAATCACTGAGACATAGGCACATATCTTGGTTCATTTGGACATTTTGATTTCGAATGGCCTTCAGCCCTACATATGGTACATCTATTTCGATGTCCCTTCTCTTTATGATGAAGATCCATACTGGTGTAGATGCGAGTCGATCTAGGTCGGCCAGTTAGAGTTATACGGAGTGTAGGATCCGGTAACCATTTTTCATGCTCCACTGGCGGCCAATACATTGAATTCGGGATCAGTAGGAACTCAATTCTACAAATATCTAACATTTGGTTGAGACTGGAGTGTCAACATATATGCACGGGTCAACATTGGCGAACATACATGTTGCAACTGTATGAGCACATGAATATCGCCACGCCTGGAACTCGCCATAGTCACATCACCTACGTCTGAAATCTACTCAAAATACATTTGAGCGGGGTACTCTGTGTGGGGTTCTGGAACCAACAACATCGAATGTCTCATTCATTCGGTCGAATGCGTGAACAGTCAGCGACGTTGTACTCTTCACATTATCATCCATTTTTGTCACAATTGTAGGAGCCCAACGTTGTCCCCTATTTATTAAGAACTGGACCTACTTCCCTTTAACGGACCAAACCTTAGCCAAATGGTAGTACGTCTCTGTTACCAAGCTGGCTATTGGGAGATGGCGTGATCCTTTCAGTACTCCATTTATGTACTCCACAAGGTTGGTTGTCATTTGCATGTGCCGTCTACCACATTCGTTATATGATTGGGCCCATCTTTCTCTCTCGATGTTGTTGGCCCAACTCCAAACACGCTCACTGTATTTCTGTAAATTTGCCATCTTCCTCTCAAATTCTGGTCGTAGTAATTGATACCCTGTGCCATAATATATGTTGTTAGCATCAACAAAAATCAAAGCACATCACTGCATAGACATATATAACAGATTTTGAAAGAATGATACTTACCCATGCTTAAAATCTCACTGTGAAGGTATTGATTTTTGACCAATGTGATGAACACAGTATGCATGGTATGTGTGCGAAGATGTCTAATGACTTCCCTCTCGATTAATTATTGTTTTGATATATATCCCTCGATCGGAGATAATGCAGACCCCATCTTCTTGGACCACATGGTTACGCAAATTGGTCAAAAAGAAATTCCAAGCTTCCGCAATCTCTCCCTCTACAATTGGAAATGCAACCGGAATGACATTGCTCTCACAATCTTGCGCAACGACAACCAACAGTATATGAGAGTATCTTTCATAAAGCCATGTTCTATCGACTTGGGTCATACGCTTACAATACGAAAAGCCGTCAATGCATGACTTGAACACCCGGAATAGTCGATAGAAAAATTGATACCCTTGAAGCAGCTGGCCTTGTCGTCGTATGCATCATTTGTTTGATACCTTACTATAGTGCCCGGGATGAAATGTGTCATTGCTATCAATAAAGCCAGTAGCTCATTATATGATTTATCGTAATCACCATACACTGAATGCAATGCCTTATCCCTTGCATGCCACCCCTTCTGGTATTTTATTTGATATTCAAATTGTTGCACAGTGGTTGCCTGAATCGCTGAAACTAGAACCCTTGGATTTGCTTCGACCAACTTCATCACGTGATGGCTTATTACACTCGAGTCTAATTTGGTGTTGTCCTAGTCGATGGATGTTCGTAAACATGTGTGATCGTCGCTGTACTTTGTGACCTCCCAACGATCTATCTTCTTAAGCTTCGTTACTCGAATCTTTCAATTGCACCCTTCTTCGTATTTCACACACTTCGTAAAGAAAGTCCTCGGGGTGGATTCTGCAACCGCGTAGTCCACATGTTGCATGATGTTATACTCTTTAATTGTCAATATAGCTTCATCACTTTTATTAAATTACAGCCCCTCAAATAATTCACCATGCTGACTCAAAGTTAATTGGGGCATATCTGAGAATTGCGGCGCCCTCATCGCATCAAAATCCACCGAGTTCATGTGAGTAGGAGCTTCATAGAATGTAATGTCGCCCCCAGTCGGAAAAAATTCTCCAACACCGAAACAGGGGCTTCACCAACGTCATCGGGGAATAAATTAGGATCCCCAATATCTTCATCTTCGCTGGAATCTTCAAGTGATTCTCCCCTTCGACCTCTTAGGTTCTCAACATTAGCATCAACAGTCGGATCAAAAGTCGGCCCGTGTGATGCTGCATATGTCGACAGCCCACCTTGATGAAATCCATTATATGTCATAGTTGCCAACATTGCAACAAAACTGCCTCCGAACATATCAAATTCATTACCGAAACCCATTTGAGTAGATTCCCCAACTGCGTTTCTGGATGGGCCAAGAATATCACGCACCTCAGAAAACAACTCGACATTTCGAATATCCATAGAGTCATGCTCTACGATCATTATTCCCACATATGTATTATCTTTGAGAGCTATTGCGGAATATCTGACTGAATTGTGACATGTCAGCCACCGATACCGCAAACCATAAATCTGAGCTCCAATTTTCTCCAATATCTTCTCCTTCAATACTCGAAGCGTGATTTCTTTTTTTAAATCTCATCTTTTTAGGGCTTTCAGATTCAAATACAATACCGACAACAGTTTTCACCACTTGTCCATTGTAATGGACAATCGCCACAAAGCTGTTGTTGCTTATTTTCTCTGCATGTTCGAAAAAAAATATTTTCAATAATAATACATAAATCAAAATGAAAAACTACAATGTCACCAAACCTAATTTTAAACTATAAATAACAATAATTTTAGAACATACTACTTATTTATAGAAGTATTTCGAATATATATTCGAATACACTTTAAAAAACTATACTAATTTCTCAAAAATACTAATTATGATTTTTTCGCACAACTATAATCTTAAACAAAAATAAAACATTCATCATTCTAACATAACAATTAAATTTCAAACAACATCAAAGTTATACGAATAAAAAAATCAAAATTTCAAACCGACTTACAATATTTTTCTCACAACTTTCTTCTTCTGCTTCTTATTCTCCCTCTTTACTCAAATTTTTACTCAATTTTTTCTCTAACAAATTACCTTCATCATCAACATAACCTATTTAAAAAAAAAACAAGTACAATTTTTTCCCTTATATACCCCTACATGAAATTTAATCTTCACTAATAAGTTTCAAATTAAAAAAAAATTACACTACCCCTATATAATTTAAAACTAATATAAGAATTAAAAAAAATTTACCTTACCACTATGCACTTGCACCTACACCACTACTTCATCACATCACTACAATCCTATATCAATTAAAAAAAAGTTCTTCTCACCCGACCTGCAACCCTGCCATTGATTCACTGCCTGCGCCAGCACTGCCCTCTCTGATACTGTTTGAAGTCGGATAGATTGCAGTCTAACTTTCGACAGTGGCTGCCCCTCTACCGTGCTGCCACGTGGCAGAATCTGGAGGCCCTAGTATTTGTTTGAAGTTGGACAGAGGGCTATCCGACTTTGAATAGTGCCCTTATTTTTTTAATATTTTTTGGTAAATTACTGTTTAAAAAAAAGAAATCTACGAGTCTTCTGAATCGAATAGTAAACTACAATATTTCTAAAAATAATTTAGTGGTAACCATATTTCTCAAGGAAAAAAAATCTAACAACCATATTGGGTAATTTTGCCCGCAACGCAGGTCACTTGAGCTAGGAAAAGGAGTATGGCAGTATGCCAGTAAGTCAAATCACGAGTCATTTTACAACATGTATATGTTTTTTAACAAAGACGCGACCAGCATGAAATTTGAATCAATATTTAAAATTATCACATGAAAACTTAACTATCTCTTTATTTGGGGGGCTTATCCATATCATAATTCACTTAGCTGTATTGCTCAGGGTTTGGACTCTTTACTCATTTTATGATATTTTTAACGGTCTAAAATAATTATAAAATAATATTTGTTTATATTTTTCTTTAAATCTTCAATAACGCATGCGCGTTTTATAGGCAAAATTATTTAAATTCATATCTTTTAAAATAAATATTTTTTTTTACTGAAGCTATTCGTTTGGTTCAATTCATTTTATAATTTTAGCCCATACGACTTTCCTTCATTCTATAATTCAAGATTCTATTAAAAAAGTCGCTTGTTTTAAAATTGATTTCCGGTTGAGTGGGAATTGATAACTCGATTTCAGTTAAAAAATTAACAAAAACTAAATAACAAGGCGACCAGAAGGATATGGCAATTAATTTTTTTTAACAAAATCATTTTTTGTTCATTAAGAAATCACTCAACTCTCAAAGAAATTTATTATTATAACTTTTTCTTGATTTAATGAAAAAATATTTATATTTCACATATAAATATCGAGATTTAAATTCATATAATTTATCACACTTAAACATTTTTAATTATCTAACCAATTAAAGAATCTCTACTATTACAACTTTCTTATATCTTTTATGAGCTCATGTCAATACAAATTGCAAGACATTGAAGCATGTTTCTTTTATTGCATGGACACCTTCTGAACCATGCTTGGGCTTGGGCTTGGGCTTGGCCTATTTAATACAATGGATGGAAACCTACATTGGTTTTGTTAAGGTTTTATTGACAAATTATTTTAAAATTAATATTATATTTTGTTTTTATTTTAATATGCTTAGTTAAAAAATTAACGGTAGAGTTGAAATGATTTTTTATAATTATTTTTTTAATTTGCACAATATTTCTCTCTCAGTCAGCAAGTCAAAGGTTGTTTTTTTAATAATTTTATTTAATCAATCGTATGATGATATGTGTTACCACTTGATTATTCAAATATTAACAAAAAAAATTAATAAAAACCTTTCTTTGCATGAGAAAGGACTCAAACTTGGGTCCCCTTGCGCAAGGGCCAAGGGGTCCAGTGCGAAGCCACTAAGCTGGGCATGAAATCCACATTAAATCCACCAAAATAAATATTTAAGTTAACCTGTGTAAAATCTTTAAAAAGTTAAGCCAATAAACTATTGACACTTCAATTGATTAAATCAAGGAGCCAATCTTATGCGCACTTTATATCCCACAAAGGCAATGGCATCGCAATGTAATATAAACCTTGAAAATCAACAAATTTAGAACTTGCTCAAATAGCGACGAAAATCTCTAATTACGGACAGCAGCGACAATTATATAATCTATACTTTGATTAGAAGTTTCGGTTCACGTCATTTTATAGTGTTTTTTCAATTAAAAAACAATTGTTATATTTCCTTTGTCAACGTACTGTTAATTATTATTTTTTGATCTTGACAATTCATTATCGTCTATCAAGCCTAAGCCTGATACTATCTATCATTTACTGAATTTAAGTACTCACGGATAGAAGTAGAGGTCTGAACATTCACTAAACTATTCGCCTTCTTTTCCAATCCTCTTTTTCTCTCATCTTATCGATACTTCTATAAAATATGACTCCCTTAGAGATGAACCGTCGAAAACCATGACAATCCATTCTTGTCATCTATAAATTGAATTAATTATTTTTATAGTTAATTTTCCCATCATTGTCATATTGACTTCAGACCAGTAATACGTGACATTGTCAAACAGATGATAGCAAAAAAATTCAATCTTTTGATCATCTCTATTAATTCCTTTATTCATCACAAATTTGACTTCATAATTATTATTGTAAACAATTTGACCTAATCGATTGGGAATGTCAAAGCTAATTAAGAATAATAGAAACTTAATTTTCATAAATCTCTTATTATAATATGGGTAATTATTCCATGCACAATCATTTACAGAAATTTTGGTTATACAAACATCTTAGTTTTAGGGTTTAGAGACTCTGTTTAGGGTTTAGGGGTTTAAGTGTAGTAGTTTTGAATTTAAGGGTTGTTGATAGAATTTTTGGTTTAGAGTTAAAATTTAGGGTTTGTAGGTTTAAAACTAAATCCCTACCATATTACCCTAAAACTTAAACCCTAAATTCTAACCATGAATAGAGGCGGATTTAAGTGGACTTTAGTGGGAGTAAATTGACCCCACTTGGTTCTAAAGAATTCTTGTAAAAATAGAAAAGTTTGAGGGTAGAGGGGGAAATTAAATATATTTGAACCTACTTGACGCCACTTAATTCGTTTAACTTTGACTTTCTTAAACCCACTTAATACGAAATCTAAATCTACCATCAACCATAAACCTTAAATTCTAAACTCTTATACTAAAAACCCCTAAACTAAAACCATGAACCCTCAAATCAAAAACACTCGTAGAAACAAAAAATTTAATAATCCTTATAGTATTATCTATTTGGTAGGTTCGTCGACCGAAAATTCTTATTTTAATATTTTAATCGACAATTGAGGTCGGTAAGTCATTGAGTTTTTTGGTTCAATTTTTACTTTTCATAAATCATGTGTGAGTTATCTCTAAATTTCATTTTAAATCTTCTTAAGCGTGAATATTTTAAATATGTTTTGATTATTAATTTTGATCGTGTTTATAATGATTAATTTTAATTTTAATTTTAATTTATTTAAATCTATACTATTGTGATTATACTTTGAACATGTAATTTCAAAAAGAATATTTTAGGTTACAAACTTTATCATTTGCTCAACATAGACAAACATTAAAAAAATAAAATTGAGTGTGTTGTTCCAATTTTAAACACAATTATATTATATATATAAAAAAGATTGAACAGCTCATTGAGGTTCCATTATTCCCCAAGCATTTTAGTTATTCTTAAGAACTGTGTTTTAATTTAATTTCTATTATAATTTGATATTTTTATTCCTTCAGGGTTTTTTTGAATAATCCTTCAACGTTTTTAAATGTGTATCTTCTGTATTAAAGTCAAGATTTTTTCTTGTTAATTATATGAAGTAAATCTTTTATACGTAGGATGTCGTGATATATATATATATATATATATATATATATATATATATATATAAAGGAATTAGGTCATATCACACGTTCTAAAAATAAATCATTTCAGATTATTTGACAAAATGAACGAAAAAAATTTGACATCAAATTAAAGACAGAAAATACATTTTTCAAAAAGTAGTGGACAAGCATTGAGAAAATTATACTAGAGGGATTTGTGGAATAAAAAATACATAGTACATGGACCTTCTATACATTACCCAATCCAAAATATAGAACCACCAAATTCAATTAGGATAAAATATACTAGAGGTCACTTAGTTATAGGTTTAGTAACAAACAAGTCACTATTTTTCTAAAAGTAACAATTGACTCACTTAAATAATAGGTTTATGAACAAACAAGTCATTTTTCTTCTAAAATATGCCACTTTTTTTAAAAGTAATAGTTCAATCACTTAATTACAGGTCTAGGAACAAACAAGTTACTCAATTAAGATTTTGTGAATAACGAGTCACCTATCATTAAAATTGAAACAAGGACATGATATAATAATAATTTTAATCTTCAAAACTTATACTTCTATTAATTTGGTCCTAATTCAGAATAATTCAATAAACTTAACCCTTCATATTTAAAATTTTTGACATTGCATCATCCTAACACACCCTTCGACCACTTATCATACCTCATGCTATTGTCTATCACTCCGACAATCAACAAATGTGATAGGTTGACAAACATAATCACTTCACAACTTGATAGTTGTCAGACTAGTGGAATAGGCACATTATAACATTAATGTTGCCTGCTGGTAGACACAATCACTTCACTAATGGAAATCTTAGATACGAAGGATTAAATTTATTGATTATACCATGCCATTGTTTCAATTTTAATGACAGGGTGACTTGTTTGTTATAAAATTTTAATTGAGTGACTTGTTTATTCCTAAACATATAATTGAGTAACTGAAATGTTACGTTTAGAATAAGGGCGGCTTGTTTATTCCTAAACCTATAATTGTGTGACTCAATTGTTACTTTTAGAATAAGAGTAACATGTTTGTTACTAAACCTATAACTAAGTGACATCTAGTGTAATTTACCCATTCAGTGGCATATCTATGTATATTATAGAGTGGGTTGTGCCCATCTTGAACTTTTTAAAGTTCACACATTTGCCTTTAATTTTCTTAAATTTTAAAAAAAATTAACACCCTAAAATTTTAAGATTTTATGCGTGCTCACCCTTAAATATATTTATAAATCAGTCATTGTACCCATTCAATTATCATGACAAGGTTCGTGCCCCCATCTCTCAGTCTTTCCTAAGTTTCCTTAATCAAGTTTAGTTCAATTGGTTCATTTAATTTTTATTTCTTCGATTTTTTATATTTAAGGGTTTTATTTTCAGGCTTGGGACTTGTCATTGGAGCTATATATATAAAAGAAACTATGGTTAAAAAGCAAATCCCGGAAAACTTGTCTTTACAGTTGGTCGTTACAAGGAAAATAAAAAGAAAGTAAAAGCAGGAAAAAAAAATCCCTGCAAAGTTCCAAAGTGTCAAACTTTTGGTTTTGGTATGAAATGAAATCAAGAGTCATTCTTTTTAGTTACGTACAACTAAGAAAGAATATATTTCCTACATCCCAACCCAAAATAAAAAAAAAACCCATCAATTTCTTCGTAGAGAAGTTAGTGGGAAACTCAATTCCTAAAATAAAAATTAAAAAAAAATTAAGTTCAAAATGATAAGATCTTGGTATTGTTTAAATAAGATTTGAGTTCGAAATTTTGTGTATGCAGATAATCTTCGTTGGGAGACTCTCCACTAAAACTAAATATACGACGTGGGTCGATCTAAATTAGTCATGATTAAACTGTAAGAACCAGAAGGACAACAAAAAAATAAAACTTTTTATTCTTTCCAAATCCTTGTATTATCACATATGTTATTTTTTCGTACAAATATAATTAAATTGATTGACAATAATGCAAACAATTCAGTTGAATCACTATAAGCGTAACTAATCATTATAAGTCACAGAACGTATAGATCTTAGACCAAAATTATTCTGAACATGATCCACATGATAAGATAAGTCCGAAAAAATATATAGAACTCGCATAAAATTTACGTAGGATTAGTCTCGAATTTGAATACTTTACATTGCATGGGTTATGTAAAGGATATGAAAATTTTTTGGATTATTTAAAAAAGAGATGTGAGTTTTCATTGATTTATTATTTATTTCTTAAAATAACGGAAATCTATTTAAAATTGCGTTATTTCCCTTTTTGTTCTCTTCATGTGAGTTTATAAAGAAAATTTTCATAATGAATCACACACATCACTAACTTTTAATTGGATAAAATATAAAAACAGTCCTCCAACAACATAATGTTTTTTTTTTGAATTTTCGATAATAAAAAGTTATAAAATAATCATCTGATTTATAAAAATAACAAATTATTTTGTAGCCTTTAAAAATTTAATGACAAATTAACATATAAGTTAACAAAATAATAAATTTAGTTATTTAGTTTAAGATCAGACGAAGGAAATGTTAACCAAATTATATTTTAATTTAAGATTGATTAAAAGTTTAATAAATACTTTATATAAAAAGAATCTAATCAGATGATGATGTCAAAACATATTTGTACTTTAAAACAAATATTCGTTTATAGCTAAAATAAACAACCCAAAAAATAAAAAACGACCTTCTTTTTGGCCAATTAACTCAATTAGCATACCGTTTAAGTTAAAAGTAAATTTCTTTTTTAATCACTCTAAAAGTTAATTTCTAAGTATTATCGTATTGACCAATAACTAAATAGATGAAATGAAGAAAAACAAGAGAAAAAATAAATATATTTTATTAATTACTGGATTGACTGCTCGCGGGGAGTAATGCAGAACGATGCAGGGGAGTGGATATTTGGGTTTTCTAAATTTTTCGGCATTTGTTCGGTCTTGGAGGCCAAATTATGGGGTGTAGTGGAAGGCTTGCGACTCACTCGAGGTTGACAATTTGAATGTGGTTCGGTTGATTTCGAGTCTCAAGGGGCGAGCTCGCCATTGCTTTTACATGCTATTTTGGTGTTGTTCACAAGAGATTAGGAGGTCCGAATTTACCATATCCGTTAGATGGCAAATAAAATTGTCGATGCTCTTGTTAAGATGTTTAGAGCTACTCATGTATCGTATTCGGGAGATGTGAATTTTTTTTGTAGAGTTTACTCGGCTCCTCCTAACGAGGTTTTAGTTTTGTTGCATGAGGATCTGTCGATTATGATGGATGGTGGTTAATTGTTCGTTTATTTGCTTGCAAGGATTACTAAGTGTACTTTTTTCCCTACTTAAACTTAAAGAAATTTTTTAACGAGGCATTTGATAATTTAGTTTAATTCTTCTTCTTCATTTATAAAAAAAAAGAAACAAATGTTAATGACTCGAATTCATAAACGATTTCATTTGAAAATGATATGAAATGATCTAAACCCAATTCAGAAAATCAACTAACAAATTTAAACGCAAAATGACATAAAACTCAAATCTAGAATATTTCTAACCTAAAATAACTCAAATTCGAATGATCAAATTCAAATTAATTTAATTTAAAATCAAACCGACTCGTTCAATTGAATGGATCCAAATATACGTTTTGAGATCATAAAAATCTTTTAAAAAAAAATTAATTTGTTTATGTCAAACTCGTCTAAATCCAACATGTACACCCCAAATGTAAGTAGCATTAACTTTGAATGTCAATTATGCAAATTAGGGTGAAATCAGAAACGTAAATCAATGATTCATTTCTACAATTAACTAAAATGAATTCCCCATTTTTCTAATCATCCGAACAATCTTATTAAAAAATATTTATATCCCACTTCAAACCTAAGAACTTTATATAAAATTATCCTAATTTAAAAAGCTTAAGACAATAAACCATCGTTTTACCTTGTCTTAACTAGTCTAGATCGATTCACGTCGCACACTTGGTATTGGCGAGTGAGTCTTTTAAAGAGAATTTTTTGCATATACAAAATCAGGGCCGGTCTTGAAATTTTGGAGGCTTGGGGCGAACGGGAAAATTAAGCCCCTAACAATAAGTTTTTTTTTAAAAAAAATAAATTTTAAGAGTTGACCCCTAATAACAAATATTTAAAAAATAAATTTTAAGGACAGGCTCTAAACAAATATTGAAATTTTTTAATTTAAAAGTATGTCTCTAGTAACAAATGTTGGGAAAATGAGCCTCTAAAAACAAGCATTGAAAAAAATTAGACTTTAAATAACAAATATTGAAAAAAAATTAAATTTTAGGTTCTTAAAAACAAATAACATGAAAAATTAGGCATCAAATAACATGTATTGAAAAAATTGATCCATTAATAATAAATATTGAAAAAATGAATTTTTAAGAGTAGCTCATAATAACAAAATATTGAGAAAATTGAGCCTCTAGTAATAAGTATTGAAAAAATTAGACCTCAAATAATAAGTATGTCTCTAATAACAAATATCAAGAAAATTGGGCCTCAAATAACAAATATTGAAAAAAACAGACTCCTAATAACAAATATTAAAAAAAGAATTCTAAAAGTAAACCAATTGAAAAAAATTGAGCCTCTAATAACAAGTATTAAAAACATTTGGGCCCAAAAAATAAATACTGAAAAAATTGGACCTCTAATACTAACTATTACAAAAAAAATTAAACTATAACTATTTAAGTAATAAAAATTGAAAAAATGATAGACCTATGTATAATACTATAACCAAATTATTGTTTCGTTAACTTGTTATTTGTGGCCCAAAATAAAAGTCTCTATGTAATATTATTAAGCCTTTTTATTATAATTATTTAAGTAATAAAAATTTAAAAAAAAAATAAGGCATTGAGCTGTCGTCCGGTTCGACCTACCCCGAGCCCTGCACAAGACTTAAAGCTGAAGATCTGCTTATCAAACTATTTATCACTTACTATAAATCATCGTTTTCATTAACTAGAACAAGCATCCCACGCGACACCACATGCGTGTGGGATTCACAAAGCCACCACTACTCATCTCCACTCCAGTCATTCTCTATAAAGAACACCTAAGCTGACAAGCCTTAATATCATCTTACAAGTTACAACGCCCACCAAAAACATATGCCGAAAATGTCAGACCCTTATACCTTTCTTCTCTCATTCCTACTCATGTTTGCGTCACAGCCATGTCACCTTGTGCTTACCTCAGCCGCCGACGGCCGGTGGCGGCTTCTGCAGAAAAGCATTGGCATCTCCGCCATGCACATGCAACTGCTCAGAAACGACCGTGTTGTTATGTTCGATAGAACTGATTTCGGGCCATCGAATCTGCGGTTGCCGAATGGGAAATGCCGCACTGACCCGACCGACAGTGCTCTCAAAGTGGATTGCACCGCTCATTCGTTGGAGTACGATGTTTTGTCCAATAAGTTCAGAGCTCTCACCGTCCAAACCAACGTCTGGTGTTCTTCGGGCGCTGTTACGCCTAACGGCAATTTGGTCCAAACCGGCGGTTTCAACGACGGCGAACGTCGTGTAAGGGTTTTCACCCCGTGCGGGAGTTGCGACTGGCAAGAAACACCGAATGGATTGGCGGCGATAAGGTGGTATGCCTCCAACCATATTTTGCCGGATGGAAGACAAATCGTTGTCGGTGGTCGCGGGCAGTTTAATTACGAGTTTGTTCCTAAAAACAAGGTCGCCGACACGTTCAAGTTGTCTTTCTTGTCGTAAACCAATGAACGAGGAGTGGAGAACAATCTCTACCCTTATGTTTTCCTCAACGTCGACGGGAACTTATTCATTTTCGCAAACAACCGTGCTATTTTGCTCGATTATGTGAACAACAAAGTGGTGAAAACTTATCCGAAGATGCCAGGTGGCCAGCCTAGAAGCTATCCGAGCACAGGCTCGGCTGTTTTGCTGCCGTTGAAAGCATCGGCTATTCAGGCTGAAGTTTTGGTCTGCGGTGGTGCTCCAAAAGGATCATATCTCCAAGCATTACGAGGTAATTTCGTTAAAGCGTTGGACACTTGCGCCAGAATCTCAATAAACGACCCGAAACCAAAATGGGTCCTCGAAACTATGCCTATGGCTAGAGTCATGGGTGACATGATATTGCTTCCGAACGGCAATGTTCTGCTCATCAACGGAGCCGGTTCCGGGGCAGCAGGGTGGGAACTGGGGAGGAATCCGGTCTTGAATCCGGTCCTATACAAACCTGATAACATAATCGGGTCACGGTTCGAGATGCAAAACCCGACGAGGATTCCTCGGATGTACCACTCGACGGCGGTATTGCTTCGTGATGGCAGATTTTTGGTTGGCGGAAGTAATCCTCACGCGTTTTACAACTTTACGGGTGTACTTTTCCCTACTGAACTAAGCCTAGAAGCATTCTCTCCGGGGTATTTGAACGCCAAATTCAACAATTTCCGACCCACCATTGTTGCTCCGAAGTCGATGTCGACGATCGGATACTGTAAGAAATTGACAGTTCAAGTGGATATTACAGGAAGATTAGCTAAAAACTTGGTGTCGGTGACAATGGTGTCCCCGGCTTTCAACACACATTCCTTCTCCATGAATCAAAGGTTGCTTGTACTCGACAACGAGGGGATGACGGCGTTGGGGAAATCAAGGTATAGCATTGAAGTGACGACGCCAAGTTCCGGCAACCTTGCGCCTGCCGGGTATTATCTTTTGTTCGTGGTTCATCGAGACATACCCAGCCGAGGCATTTGGGTGAAGCTGCAATAAAACAAAGGGCAGTTCATTCAAACGTCCAAAATAAGCAGTTACAATTTAATTTTATTAACGTGTTTACTTTGATTAATTAATGTTGTACTTATTGTCCTCTACATGTAGCGACTTTTTTTTAAAAAGATAATCGTGTAGATCGTATATGAATACGGCGCTACGAATTATCCCCTCAAATCATTAATAAAAATTTCTTGAAAGAATGAGGATTTCTTTTGAAAACTTTAATTTTTTTGAAAATGATAAAAACTTGGAGTCGCCACTGACCACTTGGGTAAGGTAGGCCGGACACCATAAGAAACCAGAGATTCGTTGTGAATGGGTTCGGGAGTTGGTTACGCGTGGGGAAGGATTAGCGTCCCCATCCCGCCCGGAAATCGGTACCAAAATATTTGTTGCTTCTAAAAGGATGAAAATCATTGAAATTTATATTGAATTTAATTCGAAGTTCTTAAATGAAAATTAACCTTAATAATACATACATAAAATTGTATATTACATGCAATGTTGACAAACAAACACATATATGTTCATGTCTAAATAGTTAATAACCATACATATAATAAACACACACTAATGATACCTACTTAATAGACATATAATAACACACATAAGCCCGATACATATGTGTATAATACAACCACTTAGCATCATTGTTTTATTATATATGTCCATCATTGCAAAATAAAGAACAACTTAACTCGGACAAAATTAATGATTACACTACAAACTGATAAATGCATTTACGATGTAAGGTTTCCATCAATAAAGAATAGTTTTGATTAAAAAATAACTATATATCATTATTCCATGTTGATAATAAAGTGGAGTGGTTTGAAGTTTTGCTAGGTTTTTCTATTTTTAAAGCGATTTTGAGAAAATTTAAATTGACAAAGTGGAATTAGATTGTGAGGCGGATTTGTTGGTGTTTAGAGTGATAAGAGAAAACATGAAGAATTATGGTTTTGATGTCGAAGTGACACATGGATAAAGTCGTAAAAGTTTATCTTTGAGAAATAAGATAAAATTAAAAAGAAAAAAAGGATTTGCATGACAAGTGTGCCACTTCACCTTCAATTGTCTGATTTAATGCATGAATGATCAAAACATGAATAATTTAAAAGTTGAATGATCAAATTAAAATTTTTAAAATTTATAACTAAAATAGGATTGCAGAAAATTGAGCGCGAATTTTTGTAATTTACCCTCGTTTATTTGAAAAAAATATTATATAGACTCGGCTCACCACGTCATTCGTACTCTCAACCAATAAGGTCCATTCATCTCATTTTTTTTCAAGATGAATCTTTACCTCTTTCTTACATATCAATAAAAAGTGGTAGTTATTTAGAAGTTAAAATGAGATGAATGAATCTTATTGGCTAAGACTATAGATAGCGTGGTAAGTTGGTCCATCTAATAATCTGTCCTTTATTTCTTATAGATGATAATTTATAGCAAACAGACACCTGATAGTGATATGTTCAGGCTTCTAATTTTGGTACTTAATATTACTCCATAAGTTTTGTTATTTTATCCGTTAAATTTAATTAAATATATATATGCCACTTTAATAAAAATAAATAAATATTAAAAAGCTAAATTTAATAAAAAAATTAGAAATTACGAATTTAAATATATTTAGACCCATAATGCATTCATACTCTTTTTTTCAGTTTTTTTAGAATCCTTTTAATTACTATAACATTAATTATTGGATCAGATTATATCAATTGTATTAAAACGATTGAAGTTTTATTCATTTCCAAAATTTTATTATAAATATAAACATGTCTAAAATCGCAGCCTCTTCGAAATATTATGGTAATTACTAATTACGGTCTAACTGAACAAATATTCATTAACGATTTGATTTGATAATAGAATATTAAATATAGAGCGAATGAAAGTAGTTGATTGGACGTAGAAATATGCTAAAGAAACATCTCTGCATGACTAATTATTATTCGATTAACTTAGTATAGTTCAATACACGCCTTGCAAATAAAATGATTTAAACTCGAATTTTTAAAATGAACCTCATCTGTTTCTTTTCTGAAATTATTTGTTAGTTCGATTGAATTTGAGGTTATTAGACGGTAACAAATTTGTTCATTCTTCTTCTGGTTTAATTGTTGAATGGGGACTGATTATGGGAAATCAGTTGGTAGGGAATGTTTGTAAAGTTTTGCAGAGTTTAAGTCGGTGTTCGATTGCAATGTTTTATTTGTATAGAGCCCGAACGAACACGAACGATGATATGTTTATGTTCGTTTATTTAATTTCAACTGAACAAATAAACGAACACGAACAACTAAACGAATATACTTTTTTTCGTGTTCGTTCATTAAAATAATAAACGAACATTGAGTATTATTTAACTTTTTTCTTAAACATTGAGTATTGTTTAACTTTTTTCTTAAGAAATTTAAAGTTCCGTACATTGAGTATTTGTTTAATTTAATTTTTTTTTATTTTATATTTTTAATATATATTTTTAAAATTTTTAAATATAATATTTTTTATAAAAAATAATAAATATAAATAGATATATTTGAATAAATTTAAACGAATATAAATAAATAAATTACTAAACATTCACGAATATAAATGAATGAACAAGCCTTCTGTTCATGTTCATTCCTTTAATAAATAAATAAATATAAATAAACTTTCTGCCAAACAGTTCACGGATAATTTGATGAACCTTTAGTTCGTTTACAACCATATTTGTACGTACAGTTGGAGTTCTATTATTTATCGGGGATAGAGAGTAAAATAGGTAGGGTAGATAAACTTTTAAGCGTGGCCCAATTGAGTGCCATAGCTAAATTTTGGGCCATTGGAGCTCTCAAGAGGGCAAAGTCTGTAGAGAAAAACCCTCCACTCTGCTTTTGGCGTGAAGACGAAGATGGAAGGTAGCAGTGGGAAAGGCTACGCCTGGGCAATCTCAGCTGGTTTCAACGCCGCATGCGCTGCCGTTTCAGCTAAACTCTTGTTCCCTCCGGTAACTTTTTAGTCACCCAAGTTTCTTATACTCCGATCACCGATCTTAATTTCGCTTGCTATTCGTGTTCTCCTTGTTTCGTTTACATATCCTAAATCTTACATCTCTTTGTAAATTACACATTGTTTTTCCTCCATTGATTCCATGGATCTGCAAATGACCCCATGTTTAATTCTAATTTTGAAATGATAATTGATCATGAGTCGAATTTTTATTTAATTTGCTTTGCAGGTAATTAGATACGGTCTGGTCGCAATTTTCAACGTCATGATGTGGGGATGTTATGTTAACAGCTTGAAAGCTCTTTCATCTCTTCAAGCAACAGTTACGAATTTCGCTATCAGTTTCCTCACTTCTGGCCTTGCCGGCTTCTTCTTGTTCGATGAACTCTTGTCGATTAAGGTAACCCAATAAACCGAATTATGAAGTTTAATGTTTATGCCGACTTCATAGCAATTACCAACGAGTAACAAGAACAAGGTTTAGAACCCTTGAATTGTTGTTTCAGACTTTTAAGGATTAGTTTAATGTTTATGCCGTTTAACTGTACGAGGGATTGATTAGTTTGCAACATAAACTTATCATCATTTGTGTTATAATTGGATTCACTTGGCAAAAACAGAAGCTTGGAAGTGGGAAAGAATTTCAATTAGGCTTTTGCTTGTCTGCTAATTTTGTTGGTATGGAAGTTTCGTGATGGATGTCGTAAATCATTCTAGAAAAATTAGAAGATTTTCGAGTACATTGTTTCAAACACCTTAACTTCTATTAGTATTCTCATGACTTGTCTGCTATTTTTGTTGGTATGGAAGTTTCGTGACGTATGTCGTAAATCATTCTAGAAGAATAGAAGATTTTCAAGTACATTGTTTCCAACACCTTAACTTTGATTAGTTTTCTTATGACTTGTCTGTTAAGATTTTATTTGTATTGTGTGGCAGTCCCTTGTATTATGGTATCTAAGAAGCCAAGAGAGGAGTTGGATTGAAGTTACTAGATATATACTTTATGGACCTTTGCTTTGGTGACTTTTTTTCGGATACGAAAACTAAGGGTTGATTCCATATGCATGGAAACCAAACTAGTTCTCATTGGTTATGAGTAGTTAACTCCGTAAAATGCTTATTCTGATTACGAGAGCTTTTTTAGTGGTTTGCAGGTGCTATGTTCATTGTGATCGGTGTACTAATCCTCAGCAAGTCTAGCTCAGAGAAGATGGAAAAGACTGATTAGAGTTTTTACATTAATGGTGCTGCATTTCAACCAATATAACTTTCAGGTTCTTTTGGAATGGAAGAGCATTCGAGAAAATTGTTTAAAGAATCTCTCTTTCAGCCATCAACCACCAAATTGTTGGTGCTACAAATTACCTTTCTCGGCTACATGTTTTCTGAAAACTAGAGCGATGTTTTTCAGTTTCAGCCATAATTCGAATCAGTCGGATTTGCGATTTCACCCTATTCTTTTGTATTTTGTATGAGAGTATATAATTCAGTTACAGACATATGAACAAAGTTAAAAGATTTGTGATAATCACAGTTCCGGTTGCCTTTGTTTCGATTGCAGCGTGTTAGTATTTTTGATAAAAAGGATTTGTGATGATTCGAATTAACTATTGAAGTCCAGTTTGTAAAATACTATTTTTTTTCTCATTTGGTGATTATATATATATATATATATATATATATATATATTTACTTTTTAAAATATCCATTCAATCGAGTTTAATAACTAATCATTTACGTTTTATCGATCATATTAAATATTTCTCACATACCAATTTTAATGCAAGCTGTGGATATTTAAATGCAATTGAAACACAATGTATGGAAATCAATTTCACCCCCTTTTTTTCAAAAATTTTATTTGTCTATTAGTCTGTGCTACAGTAAAAACATAATTTATCTTGCTTAAATTCTTACCAAAATTAAATTCCGAATTTAAATTTTAGACAACTGTATAAGTTTTATTGGAATAAAAATATATTTATACATATTAAATATTTTCCTATATATGTATATTGTAATGTATAACAAAATGGATTAGCCTTAGCCGGTCGACACTGTAATTCTGATTCAGAGCTTAGGTTTTTAGCCCACCCGTGGAACCTGAAGAGACAACAGTGGAAAATCACGGCCTTTAGGACAAAAAACGTAAGGAAAAATTCCTTTGTCTTCCCTTCTTCAACTCTTTCTTTCCACAGATTTTCCCCACTTCCTAGATTTTCATGTCTTGATTACTACCATATATTTCCTTTGAAATTCTTCCACTGGTGAGCTTCTTCTTCTCTTCTACGCCCATTTTTCTCTTTTAATAATCGATTTGGCTTTAAACCCATCTTAATTATGCTTAGTTTTAGTTGTTTCCTGCTTTTGCTCAGCTGGTTTTGGTTTATTTTGTATGCTTGGTGCTTTGAGGGAGCCAGGGAAAAGTGCTTTTGCAAGTTCGTATCTTTCATTTCTAGGGTTTTAAGGTTTCTCTGTGAATTGAGCTCTTAAAAATAGCTGTGGGGGTGAACTTAAAAGACTTTTGATATATTAGCTCTTCAACTAAGAGTGGTATGATTCTGGGGTTTTTTTTTCTTAGTTTAGGACTGGAGATTATATTTATATTTATATATGTATATGTATATGGCTTGTGGAAGAATCGGGTCTTTTAGCTGTTCATATAGTATATTGTACATTTATTCAAGTCTGCCCGAACCCAAAAGTTTAGCTTTCATTGTCTCACTTTTAAACAATTTCAATGTAGTAAAGTAGTATACTTAAAATATTGTTGAAATTCTAACTGTTAAAACTGATGTTCGAGGTGTTGAGCTACTTGCATTGTATTTGAAATCGATATTCAACTCTTAATCGTTAATTAACGCCTGGAGTTCTTTGTACTAATTGATATTATAGAAAAGTGACCTCTAGATATGGGAGGGAGATGTTTTTGCCTCCAAAGCTTCCACTTTTGAACCATTCCGGTCGATGTAATGTTGATTTGTTTATGGGTATTCGGGTTTTATACTTGTTCACTAAACTAGGACATGATTCTCATGGAACTGATAGAATCTGTGCTACTAAGTAAAGAATAGTTGTATATTAAACTTTTGTTTCCTAGTTTTCGGTTATGTATTTATGCATCAGTTATTATTCAGGTGAGGTAATAATCCTCTGCTATTAATAACATAATCTGAATAGTTCCCATTCTACCTTTTCTGCTATACAGGATTTTCTGTCCCGAAATGATGTGATGCTTTCTTGACCGAATACCACCCTCACAATGGAGTTTTGAAATTTTATTTGTCGATCTCAACAATTTCGTGGAGTCTCCAATGGATGATGGTGGGCATCGTGAAAATGGAAGACTTAAAACGGATCAGTATAGAGCGGCTCAGGGTCAGGTATCTGAAGTCTGTTTATTTTTTGCAAATTATATATACTTGGACTGATGTAAAATGAGATAAATAAATTAACTTCCCCTCTGCGATTAATGTGTTCAATTTCAGCATTTTCTGGAAACTTCTGTCAATGATGATAATTTTTATGAGGATTGTTGTTGCAGTGGCTGATGCATCAGCCATCAATGAAGCAGATAATGGCCCTTATGGCTGAACGAGATGCAGCCATTCAAGAAAGGAATTTAGCTCTTTCCGAGAAGAAAGCAGCTATTGCTGAGAGAGATATGGCATTCCTGCAGCGAGATGCGGCAATTGCTGAACGAAATAATGCTATAGCGGAGCGTGACAAAGCTATAGCGAATCTGCAGTATCGAGAGAACTCCTTGTCATCTGGTAATATGTCATCTTGTCCTCCAGGGTTCCATATGTCAAGCGGGGTGAAGCACATGCAACTTCCACATCAGAACATTCACCATCTGCCCCACATTAGTGAAGTTCCTTATAACTCGAGAGAAATGCATTCAACTGACGCCCTTCCGGTGACGCCAGGTACCTCCAAAGCTGCAAAGTCAAGACAGGGTAAACGAGCAAAAGAGGCCAAGGTAATTGCACCTAACAAGAAGGCTTCAAAGCCTCCTAAAAAGGTAAAGCAAGAGAATGGGGATTCGAACAAGATTATGCCTGGCAAGTCGCTCGAGTGGAAGAGTGCACAAGATGAGGGTGGTGCTGGTGATGATCTCAACAAACAGTTAGTTGCAACAAAACCCAATTGGAAAGGTAAAGATCTAGGGTTGAATCAAGTTGTATTCGATGAGACAACCATGGTACCGCCTGTTTGTTCCTGCACCGGAACCCTAAGACAGTGCTACAAATGGGGAAACGGCGGATGGCAATCTTCATGTTGCACAACTGCCTTGTCGATGTATCCTTTGCCAGCAGTTCCAAACAAAAGACACGCCCGGATCGGTGGTAGAAAGATGAGTGGAAGTGCTTTCAACAAGCTGCTTACTCGGCTCGCAGCTGAAGGTTATGATTTGTCCAATCCTGTTGATCTTAAGCACCATTGGGCCAAGCACGGGACAAACCGCTACATCACCATCAAGTAGGTCGTTTAAACTACCAAGTGCCAGTCGGAAGTTATGGAGAACCAGCAAACGGTTGTTCGACGCTCATGTTTCCATCCTTAGCATTCTAGCAATGTAGGAAAAATAAATGATCCAGAAATAACCGTAGTAAGGATTAGTAGGTGGGTAATGCCAACTTAATTTCGGGTTTACTTCGAAACGGCCCCTCAGCTATCTCTCAATCGCTTTTACAGCCTCGATCGATTGTTCCTCCATTAGCAGACTAGTATTTGAAGAGAGGATAAAAGGGTACATGATATGGACTCGTCCAATCTTGGGGGAAATGATGGGGGTTGTCAACTTGCCACTATGTTAGCATGTGGCTCTACTTAATTGTAAAAGTATTGTACCTGAAACGCCTTGTTGTACTTTAATGAAGTTTCAGTTTATTAGCTTAGCCTTAATCCACCAAATTTTCTACTCTGGTAAGCAGGATGACAATTTGATACTTTTGCTATGATTCTTTAACCAAACGAAAACTTGAATTAAGAACTCACATATATACTTTATACACGATACAATTTGAATTTGAATATTTAAAATTTAATAACTCTAAACGTGTATAGGGTTTACCTTGTAAAAAGATATATTTCGTGCCTTTTTCATTAGGTTATTGTTTGGTTTTAAGCTTATCCCATTGCATATAGTTGTATTTAACTTATATAGTTGCATATGGTGATGTTTGCTTGCTTATTTTTATATATTATTGAAACTGGTGCTGCTTTGAGAGAAAGGGTTTGTTTTGGTGTGATGATGTGCAGGTGAGTTAAGGAGAACTGCTGAGAGAAGAAAATTGTGTTGCAACATTTTGGATGACATTTTTGGGCATGCAAAAAGACAAAGAGCAAAGATATTTAACAACCCACAGGTGAATCCCACCAGCCAGCTGTGACCCCATACATGAAGAAAATATTCTCTAGGGCATACAAAGAATTAAGGACACAAAACCCTAGAAGCCTCTACTATATAAAGAATAGGACACCCACATTTATGGGGAGAGCTTTTATGAAATAAGAAAGGGAAAAGTAAGAGGGGGTCATTCTTCTTCTTCTCCTTCATCGGGTCTTTCATTGTTGAAGCTTCAAGGGATGAATTAACTGGCCTTTGAGAGAAGCAGCAAGCTTAAGATGGTTTACGGTAGTCCACGGCGGCTTGAGAGTTTTTCTTTACTCTTAGTTGCTCTTTTTCTTTCTACATTTCCTGAAATGTGTTGTATTGAACGAATGAACTTGGATGTTTTTTGCCCCGCCATGAACTAATTTTAAGTGGCTTGGGTTTATTGCTGGATGATTACATTTTTGTTTAAATGAATGTTGAAGCATTTTCCAGTTTTATATATGCTTTGTTCACTGTTTTATTGTCTTAGGTTTGTAAGAGATTTCGAGAGTTTGTCTTTACCTTTGTTTGATGCTTAATGGTCAAGAGACTTAAGCTTAGACCTACGTGGATAATGGGGTTGAGCTGAGAGGCTAAACCCTAACTCACCTTAGAGATAAGGAAAGAGTTTCAATAACTAAAAGAAGTAGATCTTCAAGGATAGTATTATGCTAGGGTTCACGCTGAGAGGTATTACTTTAATATTCTTACTGTCAGCTTATTGCTAGAGATAGTTTAGAAACACAGGTTAAAACTCTGTCGAGCATCACATAAGCTGGAAGATGTTAATCAGTCATGAGAAGAAGTCATAGGATTCCTCAATAAACTCGGCCTATCATCCCAGTTGAGAGTTTTCACACGTGTAAGGACGTTTCGTAGTCTTATCTTTTAAATCCAGTTTTTAATACTGTTTTTGCTACATCATTTCTTTTAATTACTCATATCAACTCTTTCATTCAATATCTCATCCTTACTTTTGAGTGCTTAAGCTTTACTTGATTTCCTCATATCATTCTGGAGACGATCTTACTTATCACTATTATTACTTGTTTGATGTGTATACTTGCACCGATTGCGTATCATTTATAGTACAACACACCACCAACATATAGTCTAAAAGTGATTAGAAAGTAGTATATATTCTTACATATTATTAACCCTTTAGCAGTGTACACACACTTTGTAGACAGAACAGTTGAACTCGAATCTCAAAAACTTTAAACAATGTTTTACCCGGCTCAGGGTGAAATAGGGTCTAGTGATGGAAGTGGTGTTTATGGTTGAGCGGCTCAATCCAAGTCCAAAATTTACACTATGAACCAATTACTGTAGCCACCAATTGTATGTTTTACACTACAATAATATAGACTTTTAATGACAAATTAGCAATGACTAAGAATAATTTTGTCACAAACGTGTTGTGATAATTTTTTTGTGCGACACTATTAGTATAAGTAATTGTGATGCATTTTTATTTGGTCACTATTATATTAGTTATTGTGACGATTACATTTTTCACAATTAAACTCTCACTATAAGTTTATAATTGTGACACAAATTTCATTGCCACTAAAATTTTGACACATGATAGTGACGATATATAAAGTGGTCACTATTATTTGATATTTGTTGTGACAATGAAATTGTTTGTCACTTGAAATTTTACATTTTGTTGTGATAAATTTTGTCAGCAATGAAAAAATAAACGTAATGACAAATAAGATATTGTCACAATAATGAACCTAACAAGTAGTCCAAGTGAAAAAGCGGATGTTGTTCATCCGAGAGACCCAAGTCAATCACAAAGTCTGCAAGGTGCGTGCTCATTCAATGGGTTAAGAATAGCTATGAACATATACTACCTTGTAATCACCTTTAGACTATTAAAAAGATGTTGTCACAATAATAACTTGACTATTAAAAATGATCAAATAAAAGAATAAAAATCAAATATGTAACTTATGCATAACAAATGTGCAAAAAAAAACAAAATTTTACTTAACATATTTAAATACTGTCATTAATGTCAAGATCGAAATTTCAAAATTTAAAAATCGCATAAACTTTTTTTTTCAATAAAAAGTACATAAACTTAAAGTAAACAAATTAAAGTAAAAAGACTAATATGTAATCTTGGCATAATATGTGATAGCAAAATTTTACCTTGTAAAAAATTTTAACTTGATATTTGTTTTAACTTTACTTGTGGAGTTAAAATTTGCATTGTCAGTATACTCAATAATTAATACATAAAGGATAATTCTATCAATAAATTAAATTAAATTTATTTATTTATTTAATTAAAATATAATATTTAATATCTAATATTTTAGGCGTAAATCTTAATATTCACATGTTTATAGTTTAAACCAACTCTATTATTTTTATATATTTTCTTCAACAAACGTATTTTGGATAGGAAAACATATAAAAATTAATTAAATTATGAATATATTAATTAGTGTTATAATTAATACATATTTTTAAAATAAATAAAATTAATTTCAATTACAATTTAACCTAAATAATATTTTCTTTCAAAATAATATTAAATTTCTTGTCTAACCTAGTGAATAGACATTGTACTCTACCCAAAAGATTTCAGGTTTGGTCATCCATTAAACCATGCATTGTATTTATTTATTAAGAAATTGATTATATGAATATGACGCATCATCTACAATGAAATGTTAAAAGTGTTGGTTGACTATAATGTAAAATACCTATTAAATTCTAATATGTACTTAAACACTATTTTAATATGTATTTGTGATAAAATATTTGTCACTAATAAAAATAACATTAATGTCTAAATTTTAGTCACTATTATTGTGTCAAAGAATGCAGTCATGACAAAATGCATAAAAGTTGTCACTAATATAATAGTGGCAAAATTATTAGTGACGACTCAAAAAAATAGTCACAGTGAGTTTTAGTAATTAAATTTAATACTTTAGTGACCATTCTCGATGTCACTAAAAATACATTTTCTTGTATTAGTTTCAACAAAAATAACTGTTACAATTATAATCAATCATTACATGTACCGAATTATATAATCAATTTAATAACTAACTAGAACTAGAACTCCATACATGATTTATGCAAGGTAAGACTCAAACTTAGACCCTAAAGCTATACATTTTTTTTTGCATAATCATCAGTATCTGATCTATTAGTCGGCTAATCAAGATCGGATACTATAGAAGCTCAATATAGAGGCGATTTTTTTAATCTAATTTTCTATATTCACAATGTCAGTATTCGAACTCAAGATCATGCTCAAAGGAATTAACACCTGACATCACTAGACTAACCAGTAGCCGATTATCTAGAAGCTTTTTTTATGAAATTACAAGTACAACAACAATTGCAAATTGTAGAATCCGAATAATTATATTACGATGATACTTAAGCATATTTATTCACGATGGAATTTGGACTTAAAGCCTCAAAATTCATAGACATTGAACTAAGGCAACACACCTAGTTCTATCTGTGTTGTTATGGGATCTTCATACCCGAAGCAGACAAATGGAACAAGTCGAAGAGGGACAATTCATGCAAAAGGGGAGCAGAACAAAAACGTTGTCGCGTGAACCAGCCCTTTTAAAAGATATCTTGTAATAAATGTTGTGGCTCACATTTGTGGGTTAAAAGACGAGGGGCCAATCCAATTTTGTCATTCAATTTTTGGCTCTAAAGTCAAGCAATTGAAAAGGCAGCAAAGCTGTGAGGAGGAAGCATCAATGGCTTTCAATTGCATTACTCACTCTGTGTGTTGGGGGAATAAGGTTAAAGGGTTGGAGACCCCATTTGGAGACACAATTCATGGGATTATTACTTCACATTGTGGACCTAAGCTGACTAGGTCCTTATGCCACAGCCCAAATTATTTATCTATGTCTCAGGGACCATAGTTTACTACTCAATTTTGTTATCCATTTCAAGTCATGACTACTTTAATTATGAGGATTTTTTTGCTAATACAACGTGCAGTTAAATTGTTTGAACTCGGACCACTTAGAGATAACAACTTTGTCTTTTTTATGGACAACTTTATAAGTTCACTTTAATTATGAGTATTGAAAGAATCTATGTATAATCATAGTAGCATGGATTTAAAGTTGTGATGATGCAAGGTTTAGGGATGGAAAAGGTTTTATATAGACGGCGAGTCCAGAGCGAGGCTTGTTGATAATCTTTTTAAAATAAAATAAAATTATATTGTGAATCTGTGATTTATAGTTGATGATGAGATTAATTATAAAAACTTTGTGATAGTCCATTAATAGGAGAATCCTTAACTAAATGAATCTTTCTTTAATCTTGGGTTAGATTGAGAACACACATTAGTATAATAAGTTGTGATTAAAAGATTATTAGGTGTGTAGACTACACTTATTTAGTAACCGATCTAATCATTTTATTTGTGATTTCAACTAGGGTTAGTTGGCAACCCACTAATAATTGAAGAAATATCCAACGAGAATGGTGGCCACACCCCTACTTGATTCTAGGTAAGGGTTGTCCAAAAGAGTGAATGGCACATAAAATAGAGACAAGTATCAAAATTATTAATGTATATTTTGCCCTCTAAATTTGGTTTAGGTATATAGTTGGTCTATGAATTTTTTTACCTATTTGTTTCTTAAACTTGGTTTTATGTACTTAATTAGCCCTTAATTTTATTTTACTTGTTTGACCTCTGAACTTGACCTTAGATATCTAATTAGTCCTTGAAAGTAAGAAATAATCACATACATTAATTCAAAAACTTAACACCGTTAAAATTTTATTTATGTGTCATATCTAGCCAATCAATAAATGTCACATGCCTTTGAAAATTGACTCCTGGTTGTGACCTTAAATACCTAGTTGACACCTATTTTTTATACATTGTTTGGCACTTGAACTTTTTTTCTAACGTGGGTTGGTACTTGAACTTGGAAACTGTCACATACATTAATTTAAAAACATAATTCCATTAAAAACTTATCGATTTAATGCATGTGTGTATTTTTAAAAACATGTGACATCAATGAATTGGTTGAAAACGTGGCATCAATTAATTAGTTAAAGATTACACATTAGCAATTTTAATGAATAAGCTTTTTATTAGTGTATGTGACAATTTTTAAGTTTAAGTATTAACTAGGTACTTAAAGCTAAGTTTAGGGACTAAATGAGTCCAAAAAGTTTTAGGGTCAATTAGGTAACTAAAGCCAAGTTCAACTACCAACTAGTAAATTTAGAGGCCAAGTTTTTAGGGCAAAATATGCATTAACACATATCAAAACTATACATAAACTTTGATTAAATGCGTAATTTTATACATGAACTATGATTTTGTGCAATTGTATGCATAGAGTTTAAATTTGATTCATCACAAATTACTAAAATTATTGTCGACTTAGCATCATTTTACATTTGAATATTATATGCATAAATAGTTATATTTATTCAATATAAAAATAAATGAATATATATTAAAATGTTTATACTTGAACCAAAATTAAAATTATATATAATTACACTAAATCAAAATTTATATACTACATTACATGTTTAAGTTTGTGTGTAATTTTAATATTTATTCGTGTAAAAATATGTATCGTATTATATGGATTGAAAATTTGACACAGTAACATTATATAAAATTATATATATGACTATGAGGTAATCATAAATATATATAATTCTTAGTATATGTATTGAATATTATAAGGATAAAATAACAATTTTATAAATCAAAATAGGGTAAGTAGTAGAAGAAGCATTTATTCATAAATAAAATAATGGTGATTGCATTGCATTCTTTCTATCCCATGTGAGAAGGGCTCCACCACGTTACCTCAAAAGCGGACCCCGAGAAAATAAAATGCTGTCACCTTGACTTAGCCCTTGCCCATGGATGGTAAAAAAAAACAGGCATTAGTCTCATTTGCCATAATTTTATCTCATTATTCAACAGGCTTAATGTAAGGGTAGCTAAAAATCTCGTAGCTAATAGCTTTTCAAATGGGTTTGTCGATGGGGAGAGGGAAAGTGAAACTCAAGAAGCTTCAATCCAAATAGGGGCTTCAAACTTCACTGGTTTCTAACAAGACCCCATTGTTGACAAGTTGAGGACTCGGCTAGGTGTTATCCACCCAATCCCTTCCCCTCCAATTAACCGTAACATTTTTAAGTTTTTTGTTTTTTCTTTCTTGTTGGGGTTGCTTTAGATAAAATATGGACTTTCAGAAAAAGGAGGAGCAGATTAGGGGGTCTTGATGGGACCTTGTTCGAGTGGGAGGTGAGGTTTGGCCTCAAGTTCCAACCAGTTTTTCTTTGCTATTGGAAAAGGATTTGCAAAGGAAAGAATCAGTTGAATGGGTTAATACGGTGTTGAGAAAGTTGTGGAAGGTTTACAAAGGTGGGATTGAGAATTGGATCATTGGGTTGTTGCAAACTGTTATTGATAATCTTAAGAAGCCTGACTATGTTCAGAGAGTTGATGGGAGAAAGATGATTGGAGGTTTTCTGGTATAAAATTGGGGAAGAAGATGATGGGAGGATGAAGGCGAGGTATTTTGGGTATTTTGAGAGATATAATTAAATTAATAAATATTTTAATATATTTATTTTATTTTAAAATTAAAAAATAAATTAAAAAATGACATGATGTGTTTTGATTGGTCAAAATAATTTTTTAGCGGTGTTAGCTTTTTAAGGTTATATGAATAATGTCGAAAAGTTTAAGAAATAAAAGTGGGTAAAACGTAATTTATGGGACAAGTTAAAAAACATGTAAAATTTAGGAGAAAATATTTTAGGCCTAATATCTATGTATAATTAAACCAGAATAAATCTGAATTTTTAAATCAAAACAAAATTTAAAGAACATGCAACGTGAAAAGCAAGCCTTAATTGTTAATGACTAAAATTTTCAGTATTTGCGAACTATGTGGAAGACCTCATTGCTCGTATTTATATGTGTTATTATTCGACACTAATTAATTGGACCGTTCAAAATTTATTGAGTAGTCTCAGTAAAATAAAAAACGCTGTTTTAAGAAAATTTAGGTTCAAACAGTTGTTTGTATGTTATTTGTTTTTAAAGACTCAATAATAAAAAAATAAATACTAGTGTATAATCACACTAAAATATTAGAAGAATTAATTGGACCATTTAAAGGAAGCATGAGATTTTAATTTTTGAACGAGTCCTCCTCGAGGACCCATCAATCATACTACCAAAAACTTGGATCAAAAGGGAAAAGAAAGGATGAAAATGATTTTTTACTACTAAAAATATATGATTGTTGTAGGGGTTGGTGTGATTTATCTATGTCTCTAATGCTAGAACCCAATGAGAAGGATTGGTGACCTTTACACCTTTGAAAAAAATACATTATTTGAAGATGTAATAGTACATCAACCACCCTGAAATCACTTTCAAAACAAAAGTTGATTACTAAAATTAAAAATAAAGTTACTTTGTAGTTAAATTTTATTTTATTTTTTTATTCGAGTCGAGTTATTCAAGTTTCTGTTCAAATTTAATCATAAACATTTAACATGTTATGGTACTAATAAGTTTCAATTTAAACAACTTTTATATAACCATATATGATATATGTATAATAATCCATCATCTACATATATATCTCTTATAGTTTTTTTCATAAGCAGAGTCGAGAGACTTGACTCAAACTCAAACTTAAAAATTAGTCCATTAATTATTAGAAAAAATTAAGTTATTCAAAATTCCATTTTATAACTCATATTTTGTTTGAATTTTTTTAGTCGAGTTTATAAAATTACAATTTAAGTCAAAATAATTAGTTTTTCGAGTCGAGCCGAGCCAAATTTTGCTTAACCCTGATTGTATTTTCATTCTTGCGCCATTTAAGAGATTTTTAGTTCAGCATAATTGATACTCTTACTATTAACATTATTGTGCCTTAATCCAAAGAAGCAATATTGTTTAAAAAATTATATTAGTTTTTGATACAATATCTAAATTATACAAATCTCTCTACCCATAAATCAAATGATAATATGTGTTTAAACATGTTCAAATTTACATTTCATATGTATTGTAGTAATAGCAATGTCAATTGAATTAAGACTTGGTCAAAAAAATGCCAGTTAGCTAATGTAATTTTAAAAAACGAAACTTGTTTTTTCTATGTACCATTTTAAAATTGAAATTATGGTTATAAAATGATTTTTTTCCTATTAGTTTATCTTTAAAAATTTAACTCGTCCTCATGTTTTAGACTTTTCTTAATTTCCATTAGTTAAATAACAAAAAAATAACAGTGTTAATGATTTAGATTAAAATATAATATAACAATAATAGGAGAAATACAAATTATATTAAATTAAAATGTTTTTAAGCAAAGATATGTAAATTCTTGGACTAGATTAAACTGATGTAATACATTAAAAATCTAAATGAAATACATAGGTACAAATTTAAGATAATTTTGTACATTAGGGCATTAGGAGCTGAAACAATGATTTATGATTTGATTTCTGGTGGTATAAATCATGATGGGATGTAAAGAAACATTCCATTCCATGAGAAAACAAAGGATCAAAGATAAATTCTCCGAGTTTAATATATATATATGGAAATATGTATTTTTCCATGAGAAAACAGTCATCTTTATTATTTGATCTAATTAATGTTTAGGCAGATTCATTGAGGTGATATCTATCAAAATAGTTAAGAAAATAAAGGATGATGTTCATCCTAAAAAACTCAGATTCGATAATATGTGTGTACAAGATGTTTGTGCGTTGTCAAACAGTAAAAATATTTACTACCATATAATCACGTCAATAAATTTAAAAAATAGATTTTCAAATTTGACCAAAACAACACATTATACACATGAAAAAACCTGGAAATTAATAGTTAACTACTTTTTATCACTATATATTAATGGGTTAATGGTAAAAAAGTCCTCAATAAAAATTTTAAATTATTTAAACACTCAATGAAATTTTGCATCCCACCTTTATAATTGAAAATTTAAGCAATTAAACCTCTTCGTTGACATTTATTGTTACTTTTTGTCGATGTGATTAACGAATCATATGATAAAGACTCGCATCATTTACACATATAGTCAAATTAATTATTTTGTTTGATACTATAAGCTTTATTGAGTGTGAAGTATAAAAGCTATAAAAACAATTTCAAAAAATTTAGAATCATTAAAAGTTATAAAAAAATCAAAACCATAGAAAACTATAAAAAAATAGAAAATTAGAAAAACATAATATTATAAGAAAACTATGTTAAACATAATATATATTATATGTTTTTTATCATTTTAATTATATATTATATTTTTATAATCCTCTGTAATTTCTTTAAATAAAGTTATCTTATAGTTTTCTATGTTTTTTTTTTACTTTTAATAATTTTAAATTACATGAAAATATTTACAATTATTTTGTATTGAACTTCTAATTTACATTAAATTAAGTCTTTAGAAAAATAATCAATTAGACCCGGTGAATGACACATGTCACAGTTATTATAATTTATTAGTTTTAATTAAATTGAATGCAAATTATAAGAGTTTAATTAATTTTTAAAACTTGTACTGAGAGTTCTTTTAACATTAAACCTAATATAATTAATTTTGTTTGTTTGTCTGTGTATGTGGTGAAGTTAAAAGGTGAAGAATGATTAGACTAATTATCAAGAGTTGATTAAGTATAGCTTAGGTGCCTAAACTAACTAACTAACAAGATCATTATTGTTATCATTAATTGTTAATTAAACTTTCGGTGGTGTCCCACTCTAGATAGATATATGTCAATGTTGGTTGTAAGTAATGGGATGCCACTTGCAGCAGCCAAACATGGCATATGCCTTGATCAGGTGCGGCCAGCCCCAGTCAGACTGGATCGATCATGTGCTCCTTCACATCACGCAACATGCTTTTGCCACCTGGCATTCAACGACAAGAAAGTTGTCAACGGTTTGGTTATTGGTTAGATAAACATAAACATCATCACGATACTAATATTTCACCACAAGAGCTTTAGATATCAAGTTAAAGACAAATGTGAAATTATTTATTTTTGTAATAATTCAATTTAAAATTAATATTTTAATAAATGTATCAGCGGCAATAAGGGTTATTTTTATACATTTCGGTCGAAATATTTTCAAACCTTAAATAAATAAAATCCGTACAAAAAATAATACATTCATTATAATTTAAATTGGTGTAATCATAGAAGAATCTGGGAGCTTAAATAATATTAAAAATATTCGAATAAAATTATCAGTTGGTATAATATACTGATACATTAAAACTTTTGAATAAAATTAGAACTGAATTTTAATATTATAAATAAAATAAATTAGAACGAAAGAGTTCTTCATGTATTAATTTAATTAAAAATGATTTCGGGAGTTTATAATGAATTATTATTATTATAGGAGGATGGAGTAATAATTTTTTTCAGACTCACACTGTTACGTTTGATTTGAGAGGATTCTCATTAAATGATAATATTCTTTTCCCAATAATAGTTATTTTCTCTCTAAATAATGGGAATGTTATTCCTCATTTTCTTAGGTATTACTTTGTATTAGTACTAGTTGTGCTTATCGAGCGAGTCAATCGCGAGTTGACTAGTGCTAGACTCATGTTTGTTAAAAAAATTGTTGCTCAACTCGACTTGTTACTTGTTAAGCTCGATAGGATTTTGCTCGACTCGTGCTCGTTAGAAAATCTCGTTGCTCGTTAAGCTCGCCAAAATTTTTACCTTGTTTTTTAAATACAGGTAAAATCTAGTGATACTATTAGAACTTAATATAAACATGGAAATTCAAAAAAATATGAGGTTTGAGGAGCTAAATAAATGAAGCTATCATGATCGAGTTAAAGATGAAGTTGATATTTAAGTGCGAGAATCTTTTTATTTTCTCAACAATCTTCGATAAACAATAAATGAACTAATACTCTAGGAATTTTTAGATTTTAACTTTTAAATGTATTTTTTTATTTGGGAAGTAGAAACTAAAGACTTTTTCTCCTTTTCTATGTTATTTATAAAATAATAATAAAAGAAAAGGGGGAAATTTAATAAAAAAAGAAAGACCCATTATTAGAATTTAATTTCTTATTAATACAAATTAACTCTTTTTTAATTCTCGGAAAATACAAAACATTTTAAAATTTTGAAATCATTTTTTTTAAGGTAACCACAAAAAAATTGTAAAAGAGTTTATAAAAAAAGCAACAAATTTCTCACGAACTTATCGAGTCGAGCTGGGCCTGGCTTGACTTGACTTACTAAGATCTCGAGTCGAGCGTTAATCGAGTTTTGAGTCAAGTTCGAGTTGTTTGCGAGTTGCTCAACTCAATAAGCACCCTTAGGTGTTACACAATCCATTCCCCTTTGCACAATATTACCCTTAAGATAATGAATTGTGTTCACGTTGATCATTTATTGTATTTTTATTTAGGTGACTAATTATTTATGGTGTAAATTTATTAAATATTTTTTTTATTATTAGTTTAATATATATAAGGTGTTGCATATATTTAAATAATGTAGTGATATCTAATATATCTTTATTAATATTGTATTTATGATGTTTCTAGGATCATAGGATGAGATTGCATGTTGCTTGAGAGTGAATGAGGTAAGAGTCGATATTAGTAATTTTATTATTTGATTTATAAGAAATTTTTCATCTTAAAAAATTAGTAGGTTCATTTATTTTTATCACTGTTTTACAAATTTTAGATTTGTTTTATGATTTACTTTAATTTATTTGACAAATTGTGAAAAGTAATAAAAAATTAAACATATTAAACGTTTAGTATTTTATAGATAAAAAAATTAAAGATAATAAGAGTATATAAATATAAAATATATTTTAAAAAATTATTTAATATATTGATTATATTGTAAATATACATTTTTATAAATTTTATATAGTGTAACAAAAATAATTTTATAAATTTTTATGCAAATATATTTAATAATTAAAAGTTGTTAGGATAATTCTTTTGATATAATAATTGAAAAATTGTTTTGGACTAAATTGAAAAGATTTCAAAAATAATTTTAAGTCCAAACAACTTGAAAATATGCTTGATGGATTTTATAAGGTTTTGGAATGATTTAAACGTCTTTAAAGTAGCCAAACCTGAGTTCTTCAAGTAACCGTACCGATACGGTATTTTCCGTATCGATACGTCTTAGGGTTTTAGCTACAGTTTATTTGAAACTGTCAAAACCCGTACCGATATAGGGCTTGCCTGTATCGAAAATAAACTGTCAAAACCCGTATCGATACAGGGCTTGCCTGTATCGATACGGAAAGGGGTCGTTTCGATATGCCTCTTAGTGTTTTGATACGCCTACGTGGCAAAAACCCCAATAGCCACATCTCCCAACGTCTTTTAAAATTGTAGGTCATACTGATACGCTCCTATGCGTATCAATACACATCAGGTGTGAAGAGTATAACGGCTAGTTCGTGAAGAACCAATACTGATACGGCTACCCGCGTACCGATACAACTACTCGTGTACCGATACAACTACTCGTGTACCAATACAGATAGCTTCATAACTACAATTGTTACGAGAAATAAAGGCTCCAACGGCTCCAATTCAATCCCAACGATCTCCAACGGCTAGAAGATCAATTAGGAGTATAAAAGGAACCTCCAAGCATCTATGAAAGACTAATGATCCACAAGTCAACAATCATATGATCAAGAATTGTCTTGGTGCTTAGTTTCCCATTCTTTGTATAGACTACATTTGTTGAGCTAAAATGTCAATATATGCTCAAGTGTATTAGGATTTGGGTGAGAGCTTAAGAGTGTAAACAATCACCTTTTAGAGAGATTTCTAGTTTGCTAAGTTTTTCTCTTGGTAGGGAGTGTTCCCAAAGCTCGGTTTGTGAGCTTTGGATGCTAGACTTGGTGAATGAGTCTAGGTTGTAAATGGTTGCCTCCTTAGCCTAGAAAAGGGGAAGAATTTTTAGTGAATTGGTTGAAATCCTTAGTAGAAAGCTAAGGTAGTGGATGTAGAGTTTGGTTAGAAGCTCGAACTTGTGTCTAATTTTTCTTATATTTTGCTTTCACCACATCACCCAAATTACATATTCTCCACCACTCGGCAATCAAAACGGTTGTGGTTATCGAGTCCAACAAAAGTGTATCTTGTTAAAATAAATATAAGATAATTAACCCAAAAAAATATAGGATAAAGATAAGTTGGTAAATTTTTCTTACAATTAATTAATCTTATATTCCTACCAAATAAACCAAACAAGTCAACCAATATTACATTCTAGTAATCCTATTCTTAGTGATAACCTTACATTTCATGAACCAAACGCCTCTGTGAATTGCATCAAATGCATTCAAATTGTACATTAAATCATAAATTAATATCTAAACTTCACAACTTTCTATGTGTATCCTCAAAGTATTAGTATTGTACAAACCAAGTCATTCAATTAGCTTAAATGTTAATTTAGACATTAAATGTTAGTTCGGATCTTACATGGAGAATCTTGAAAACAAGTGAATCAGATGTAAACATCTATGTACTTGCTGCATGAGTAGTTTGAATCTAACGTGTTGAAAGAAGTCAATTTCAATGAAATTTATATTAGCAGTTTTATTTTTGTTGTAACATGTCAGATCTAAATTATCCATGTAATGAGTACACACATCTTTTAAATATACTCCGCGGCATATTTCTACGGGATTTAACACCTAAGATAGTGACACAAAAAACTTTATTAAAGAGGATACTCATATTGTGAGGACTCTCAATTAAAACATTTTAAAGCTCGGGGTAATTTTAAAATATGAATTATAGTTTGAGGATACTTAGTGTAATTAACCCATAATGAGATAAAGGAAAGTATGGAGATCTGACGGTTTTTTTATTCGCTTCTCTCAAACGAACATATGGAAAAGAACTGATAATGAGTGGCGGATTCCAACATTAAAAGTAAATAGATTTTAAGGTCCGTGTTTATTTTTTTAAACTTTACTGCAATTTCCAACACTAATCCACACATCAAGCTATTAGACTGTCGTGTCCCTCACACGCTCGCTAAGAGTTGGAAAGACTTTCTAAAAGAGTAAAGGATAGCAGAAGCAGCAAAAGAGAAAATCGAGGGGAAAAAATGGGAAAATCCACTTCCTGTTTCAAGCTCATCACTTGCGGCGGCGATTCTGCTGAAAAAGACGACGCCGTTGATGTTCCCGAGGTATATCGCCGCCTGCATTTTCCTTTCCTTTTCACTCTTTTTGTTGAATTAGGATTTCATGTTCTGTTTCGAAGTGCATTATTGATCTTTTAGCTTCAAAACAGTCGGTTCCGTATGTGTGTTTGTGATAATTTGTGGAGTTTACCGATGATTCGGAGTTTTGAAACTTGCCGAGCTCCACAATGTTAAGATCTGAGGAATTCTTGCTTTGAGATTTTATCGGCAATGTCGAAGCTGCCTTTCTAAATCTGATTGTTTCCAGAATGTAAGAAATGCAGATTGTTTTTCGGTATACAAGTTTCAAATCTCGGAAGGTTTTTAAATTTTCTTTTCTTTTAGCTGGTTTTGTTCTTCGTTTAGAAAGGAAAAGTTAAGATTCTAATGTGTCATGATACGAGATTTATTTACTGTTTTCTTTATCTTTTGTCTCTTGGATAGATAACAGTTCAATAGTATTGATATGCCCTTGTTGAGACTCCATTGTCGATAGCCATTGTTAGATTTCAATCAAAAAGCAATCCGTTCTGGCTATAATTTAGAGTTAAAGACATTTTAATTCATTTATGTTCGATCAAAAAAGCAATACGATCGGGCTAGAGTTTGGAATTAAGAGCTAAGAGCATTTTAGCATTTTAATTCAATTAGAGCTGAGCAATTGTTCTTTGTTAGATATCTCTCTTTCTTTTCTCAATCTGCCTCTGAGCGGAATTTGGCTGTTTAAATTTCATTTCAGAGTAAAAGTTCAAGTGACAAAAAGGGATGGAGTTTTCGGAAGAAATCTGAACGGCATCGGATGCTTAACAACACTGTAATACAAGAAGCTACCTCTGGAGGACTTAAGGAAAGTCAAGAATCTGCTGGTTTTGAGTTTCAGCATCCAGATGTCTCGGTTGCTCCGGAGAAAACCTCCACCGTTCAGTTTACCGAAGAGAAACCTCAGCTGATCACACCTAAAGAGTACATTGAAGAAAAATCGGAGTTAGCGGCACCAAAAGAGTACACTGAAGAAAAACTTCAGCCGGTGGTGCTGATAGAAGCTGTTGAAGAAAAATCTCAGTTGCTGACACCGAATAAATGCTCTGAAGAAAAATCTCAGCCGTCGATTCCAGAGGAACCAAAAGTGACTGAACCTGTCGCTGCCACCACATATGAGGCTGAAGATGATTCCACCCTGGATGAATCTCTTGTTGTTATCATCCAGACAGCAATCAGAGTGTTCTTGGTATAATTTCTTTCTCAATGAGAATCTAAAACTTACGAGTTGGTAAAGTTTCTTACTTTCTTATCTTATTTACTCATTTGCAGGCACAAAAAGAGCTAGGAAAGCTTAAGAATTTAGTAAAGTTGCAGGCTGCTGTACGCGGGCACTTGGTCCGAAGGCATGCTGTTGGGACCTTACGATGTGTTCAAGCCATTGTCAAAATGCAACTTCTTGTTCGTGCTCGTCTATCTCAAGAAGGGTCTTATGCTGAAAAGAAGCTGGATGACAAGAACCAAGAAGGCAATAAAAAATTGGTAATTATTACAACTGAAATCAATAATTAGGAGTGACAAGGCTGTTTTCCTTGTATGTTCTGGCTCATTATTGATGGCTGGCATGGTAGCTTCCGCTTAAGCAACCTTTCTTTGTTATTAGAATTTACCTTGTGGCTTTGCACTTTGAACCTATAATGTTCACTTTTGACCTATGTTTTGTGTCTTTGGTGTAACTAGGATTTAGATATGATTCGTTTACTTTATACAGTGTGTTCCTAGTTCAATTAAAGTGTGTAGGGTAGTGCAGCAGCCTAGATAGACTTACATATTTAGATTACATTCTATGAGCATGTTTTATTTTCAAGCATGAAAGTTCAAAGTGATCCATCAAGACCCTTAAAATTATTCACTTCATCTCACCTGGCACAAATCTAATTTTAATTTTTAAGCACGGTGGAGAAAGAATTCTAACAGCACTTGCTTGTTCTTACTGTTCAGTTTCTGTTTGAGAGAGGGTTACAATGGTTTAGATGGAGAAAGTTTTGGCGCAATATGTTTCCCAAGTTTTGGCACAATAGTTTTACCCATATTCTTTCTTTAATTTTCTGAAGCAGGGAAGCTCAGCAACAAAGAACTCAACTAACAATTCCGTGGAGAAGCTGCTTAGCAATAGGTTTGCCCGTCAGGTATGTAAAATTGATATTCATCATCTACTTGCTTTTAACTCTTTGTTGGCATCTGTCTCTCAAATTATGTCTACCCCATCTGTACTCAGAATTTGCGTTGGTTGCAGCTAATGGATTCGACTCCCAAGACCAAACCCATCCACATCAAGTGTGATGCATCTAAACCTAATTCTGCTTGGAGCTGGTTGGAGAGGTGGATGTCTGTGTCTTCATCTGAAAAGGCATCGAAAGCAGAGTTAACCATTGAACAACCTGAACAAACAAAAAGCGATGATTGTGACTCTCCACTTGCTGCTGCAGTTCCATCTGAAGATATTTCTGCGTCACATGAACCTGTTGTGGGGGAGACATTGGTTTCATCAGAGAGTGATGAAAATCTGAACACTTATGACGCAGCCAACTTTAAGTTTGAGGCATGCCAGCCGGCTTCCTCTTCTGTGACGGATGGTTTGAAGCAACACCTGATTAACAATGTGAGTGCATCTGACCTGAAAGAGACCTCTCATGAGGTGAACTCACAAGGGAAAACAATGCAAATTGACGTGCATTATCCAGTAGAGGTCAGTTGTCTTTCTAACAAGCCTGAGATCGAGAGTGAACAACCCAAACATTCTATGAAGAGATTTGCTTCTGAGCAACCGGAAAAAGAGGCAAAGAAATCTGTATTTGGATCAAGAAAGGCAGGTAATCCTGCATTTGTTGCTGCACAAGCCAAATTTGAGGAGTTGAGTTCAACAGGCAATTCAAGTAGATCAATTGATTCATCCCACCAAGATGTTAGAGTGGAGTCGAATGTGGATACTGTGCCATCTGGCACAGATATGATAAGCAGATCAAAGGAGCCTAGCTTTGCAGAAAATCCAGTCGGTAATTGGAGAGTTCAACATGGTGGCTCTGAATGTGGCACTGAACTTTCTATTACTTCCACTCTCGATTCACCTGATATATCTGAAGTTGGAACCTTAGAATATGAAAATGGAGCCAAAGTTTCGGAGCAAGAAAACTGCAGTTCTAACAGTCCTAACAATTTGGATGCCACTGATGCAGTTGTTATACCAGTGCCTGATTCTTCTCTGTCTGCTGCTGATCAGCCTAAGAAACTTGATGGTTCAAAAGGGGGATCAGCAAATTTATTTGTAGTTTCCCCTCAAGTCGAGCAGGAGCCACTCAAAAGCACAGCTTCTCTGCAGAGAGAACAGGATTCTATGAAAAATCAAGCATACAAGTCATCCCCTGAAGCTTCTCCTCGGAGCCATATGACTGTTCCGGAATCCCAAGGAACACCTTCTAGCGAGGTATCAGTGAAGGCTAAAAAGAAAAAAACCGACAAGAGCAGTCAAAAGCGCAAGTCCTTGTCTGCAGCCAAGGGCTCTCCATCAACTCCAGGTTCAAGCAGCATAGAACAGTTGCCCAAAGATCAGAAAAATGGGAAGAGATGCAATTCTTTTAGTGCAACTATACCTGAAAACATCGATGAGGAGCCAAGGGATAGTAACAGTAGCAATTCCGTTCCTCGTTTCATGCAAGCCACAGAATCTGCAAGGGCTAAGCTTAATGCGAATAACTCGCCAAGATCAAGCCCGGATGTGCAAGATAGAGACATTTCTATCAAGAAGAGACATTCCTTACCCGCCGCTAACGGGAGGCAGGGTTCTCCAAGAATCCAGCGATCGTTGTCTCAAGCCCAGCAGGCTGCAAAAGGAAATGGCACCAATCCTATTCCTGGTATGTTACAAACTGTATTATTATAATGTTATCTTAAACTGAAGCTTGACATATACTGGCCTTAACGACATACTTGAATGCTGTCTGTTTCAGAGAGAAGATGGCAAAGGTGAAGGCTTATTCGGAGCAACCGTAGGCCATGGCACCATGGCAGGCGACCCCTCAGATCGAGAAGCGGAGCTGATTATTGTTCTTACCATCTAGTTTTATGCCAAAGAATTTCACCACATCAGTTGATATAATATTATTTATAGAATGGAGTAAAAAGAATCTTGTATATTAGCAGTACCAAAACCATTGAAAATTTATTATTATTTTCCTGAAACTTTGAGGCCGGGATGTATGGTTTGTGTATTTTCTGTTGAACAGTGTTTGGTATGATATTTATTCAGTTTGCCACGACATGGTTTTAGGATGTCTGTTCGGAGTTTTAAAACAGTCGAGAGCTTTTAGAAAGGTCTTTTGATCACTCTTTCCTGTAATAACTCGGCCGTATCATTGGACGCCATTTCCAGGACTGTTTTCTATTTTCAATTTTCAGTTCCATTGATTAATTCTATAAATCAATCCTCATTTTAGAGTCCTTTGTTGCTCATCTCGGCTGTACGCAAATTGTATTGCAGAGCGGTAGGGTGTTATTTTTTTGAACATATTTAACATGTGTCGATAAAGGTGCGTCAGTTTTATTGTTTTTAATATATATAATTTAAATACAATATCTCAAAAATTTTGGGTGTCAACTCCACCCATGCCAAATTGTTTATATTAACAGAAAGCTAACTTCACTAAAAACACAAACATCACATGGAAAACAAAGAAAATGGTTCCAGAAATGAGCCAATCCAGAAAACAGGGGAAAGGGATACATAGAGCAACAATAAAGCAGAACAGAACCGAAAGCAGGAAACAAACACAAATAGAACAATTCAAGCGAGGAAGACTCATTGAACACTAGATTCGACGGGAAAAATTGAGACAAACGAATACATCAACCAATCATCAATTATATGACACATCTCGAGACACAGAAGCATGAAAGGAATGCAACGAAACTAGTGATTTCTGGAATTGGACACGAACATTTTTACTAGAATCGAAGCTGGAAAAAGGTGTCACGATCTGATTGTGGACACTCGAAAATTGCAGTAAAAAGGAGGTATTTTAGAGGTTTTCATTAGGGATGGAAAATGGCTATAGTTTTGCGGATTCCGCACTACACCCGCTTTAGTTGGGCGGAGATGAGTACAGGGACGAATGCAGAACTTTATTTTAGGGGGGCGAACCTATAGAATTTTAGGAGGGGCGAACTTATAAAATTTTAGGTGGGGCGAAAATATATTTTCAATAGGAAATACATAGAAAACTTCTAGAAAATTTCTAAATCGTATAGGAATTTCAAAATTTTAGGGAGGGCGACCGCCCCTCTAGGTCCATCCCTGGATGAGTATAAATTTGGTGGGTAGTGAACGGGTATGGATGTAAAAAGTCATACCCGCCATGAGTAGTGGGTATGCGATGGATTTAAGATCTTACTCGCACAATATCCGCCTACTCCGCATTTGTCCGCTCACTAACTACCCACTATATAAATTTAGATCCTTTATGTTCGTAGACTTTAATTATGCCTTTTATTATGTTGTTTTATGTACTAAGATTTCAGTTTGTTTTAAAACCTATGTTAATCCTTAAGTTTGTAGACTTTAAACTCAATTAATTTAGATTGAAAAAAGATAGTTTATGACCGAGCTTGAATTTATTGTTTATGACCGAGCTTGAATTAATCAGGTTGTAAATTTGTAATATGCGGGCTAAGTAGAATTTATACGAGTGTAAATATGCTTTAGTTAATTTAGTTGTAGTTAGTTAGTTGTAGTTAAGTAGAATTTATAGCTGTGTAAATGTATTTTAGTTAAGTTAGCTATAGTGAGTTAGTTAGTTGTAGTTAAATTTATATTAATGTAAATGTATTATATATTTGCACTGATCAATCAATAAAGCATGTGAAGTTTTACTCTTCTTTACAACCGTCTATAGTTTGTTTTTACATAATTCGATATTAGTGGTTGCTTGTCAGGCGGGTACAAGTTAGGTGATGAGTATTCAGTTGGGTAGTGAGTGTGGAGATGAATTTGAAAATGTATCCATTGGACAGGTGCAGATTTAAAAATTATACCCGCCATGAGTAGTGGGTATATAATAAATATAAAAATTTTAAGTGAATATAAGTATGGAGAGGGAGTATCTGCATCTACCCCCCGTTTGTCATCCCTAATTTTCATAGATAAAATTTGCATTAAAAAAAGAGCTGTTTACAAACTTCTTCCTATATCATTTCTTCTCTTAACGCAGCCCATTGGTTTGTTGGCCCAACAGCTGGCCTGCTCCATAAATAGGGATGGGCACGGGTCAGATTTTTAACCCACCTGAATCTGGCCCGAAAATAAATATTATGAACTTGAGCATATTTTTTTAAAAAACTCAATCCGACCTACTCAAAAATAAATGCACTAAATCTGACCCGATTTGACTTATAGGAAAAAATTAATTTTAGGGACTTAATTATAAAAAAATATTTTTAGAGAATTTAATCGTAAAAAAATATAATTTTAAGGACTAAATTATAAATAAAAAATTTAATTTTAAGGATATAATTATAAAAAATATATAAAGAAGGAGTATTATTATAAATATTTCTAAAAATTTAAAAGAAAATTATACAATTAATCCCGGGTCAAATTGGCTATTTTCTACCATAAACCTGAACTTGACCCGAATAAAATTTTTTTCATAAAAAATTTGACCCAATCGGGCCGGGCCGGGTCGGAACCCGACCGGATTGGGTAAAATGCCCATCCCTGCCCATAAAGTCCCCAAGCCCATTCTTCATCGAAACGTCGTCGTTCCTCTTAATGACCTTTCCATCATCATTTCCATCTCCCGAATTAAGCCTTTTCTCTGCTTCGCACTCTCCCCTTTTGCTCTCAACCCCTAATTCATCATTCCAATTCCCAAATTCCCCAATTCTTTCGTCCATACCCATTACGAAAGGAGGATTTTTCTGAGAGTTTTTCTCTTTAATTACTAATTATTATTGTGTTTCTGCGAATTGTAAATATGCGAGGACTGCCAAAATCGAAAAGGGTTGTTTGGGCACCGGATGTTAACCTTTGCCAGGTAAAATTTGCACTTTTTTTACTTTCGAAATCCTTGAATTTTGAGCTGAAATAGAGAAATGAAAACGAGGCTGGAAATTCTTTAACTTAAATGACTGTGTTTGAATTGCAGCTGAACCTCTCCGGTAAGCTAATTTAGTTCATTTTTTTAGTATTCTTGCAAATCTTGATTGCCAATGCGCTTTATCATTCTGGTGCGGGTATTTTGTATGAAGCATTTTAGATTTCGGGTATGAAATGATGGAATTCTATGCTTTATGCTTTTTCGGTTGTACTTTTAGGTTTTGCATCGTTTCATATAATGCCATCTATATAGAACAATATTACGCATAAGGGTAAAGAAAAATAATCCATGGAGTTGGTTAGGACGAATGTTAAGTACTTGAGTGCTAGTTATATTGCTTTAGTTCTGAACTATGGATTTTAGATTGTTGCCTTTAGTTATTAGAAAAGCTTGTAACTTGCCGTCTTCCCTTTTTCGTGTAGGATAGTTAATTGTCTATCCAAAGTGTCTCAAGTGTTTCCCTTTTGTACCAATTCTTGAATAAGTCAAAAGCACATACAGTTTCCTTTGGAGAAGTCCCAATTTTTTACCTTTAATTCATAGATGTATGAGCACATAAAGATGGTTTTTTTTTTTGTCTCATCCTATGATCTTCAATTCAAAGTCTGAACTAATCTGAAATGAATTTTACTGTTATTTGATATGAAATTTCAGAAATGTCCTGTTGCCTAAGGTCTCTGTAACTTAAAAGAGGCAATCCTGTAAGTCAATTTAGTCGAGCTGGTAAGAAAGGGGGTTCAAATTTGCTCTCTAACGAGTAGTGAGGGAGAAGAAAGGTCTTCCTCAATAGATAGGCTGAGATCACACACAGAAAAATTACCCGGTTTTATGTTGGTTTGGGACGTGTATCTAATTATAGAATCAGTTAGATGCTTGGATGCGTAGTACCTGATTCATGACAAACCTGATTCTACCTTAACTTATCTATTAGAACGTGAAGGAGAAAATGCTTTCTTCTGTCTCATTTTACAAGCTCTCTTCAGTTCAGTTGCTAGAGGCTGTTGCTACAATAAAAATGACGATTTAGCATTCTTCAACCCTGTTTCTAGAGACGGTAAACAGAAAATATAAATGTTTCTCTTAACAGATAAGGCTATTTCTATCGGAGGAATCACCAATACAAGTTGGGTTGGGCGCTCAAGATCACCTCCAAGCAAAAACCTCTTCCGTACCCCATATAAATGGGGAAGCTGTGGATGACTTTCTGCCCCCTGGCTTTGAAGGACCACATTCTAAAAACCATTTGCAGATTAACTTGTCGGATATCCCTGTCATGAAATGGAGATGTCCTCTCAGAGTAACAGTTCTAAAGACTTCTTTTTTGGCTATTTCTGTTTTAGTTTGATTTATAATTATTGATCTCGGCATTTCCGTCAACGCTGATTTTGCATTTCGACAGTTTGTATTGGACCTGAATTGGCAAGTTGTTGCTGGAGAGGAAAGTAAAGAGGCAGTGGTTCAAAACCAAAGAGAATCAAGAGTGCTTGAAGCTGTTTATCCACGCCCATCTGCAATTCCTACAAAGTTTGATACTCTTCTTTTCCTTTTTTTGAGGGGGATGGATTTTCTAAGAACCAATTCTCTTATAGTTTTAATTTACCATGAGCATCACTGTCCACTTTTTATTATGCAGTTCTTCTGTCTCAGCAGACATAGAAAACTGTCACTACGATGATCAAGAAACTCCACAAGTACCCATCACTCCCATTGAAGATGAGGATACACAAACTGAAACACTAAGTGATGTATTAGCACCGTTCGGTGCCTCCATTAGTTCACAGCCCCAGTTGTTTCCTCTTGGTACTTCACCTCATCTGCATTCCAGTATGCCAAGTGCTTCGACCAATGAGAAACCATCACCTGGAATGTTCCATAATGGTGAACCTGTTGTAGCATCTGCTGCCTTTACAGCTATTAACCAAAACAATGATCCTGGAAACAAGATCGATCCTGACTTGCTTGTCAAAATTCTCAGCAACCCCAAATTGATTGAGCAATTAATTACGGATTATGGAGCAGCTTCAAGTGTTGGACAAAACTTACCGATATCAACACCCCCCTTGGTACCATCTTTTGACCCACGTCCACCAGCAAACCTGTCTGATCCATCCCCTGCCCACATCAGTAGAACAGAAAATGGTGCAGCATCCCTTGCAGCTGCCTCTGGCGAGGTGTTTTATGCCAAGTCTAATGGGGTTGGAGTTGGACTCTCAAATAAACAGGGCTCATTTCCTGCTGTCCGTCCAGTTGCATCTTCACCTGCAATGGGACTTACTCAGGAGAAGGATGTAAACTACTACAAGAGCTTGATTCAGCAGCATGGAGGAGAAAAACAAGAGCAAGGACCAGCCCAGACGTTCAATAGCCGATATAATCAACAGCAGTTAAGACCCAACCAAGAACTAATAAATAACCCCAAGTCAAGAGATTCAAAACCGAGGATAATGAAGCCCTGTATGTACTTCAACAGTTCCAAGGGATGCAGGAATGGAGCCAGTTGTGCATTCCAGCATGATACATCGTCCCGGAACAGGGGTAAGAACGTTGCGTACACCCATAATGCAAAGAGAATGAAAACGGATGGAGACATAAGCAGTTAAAAGCGTACTAGTATGCCTTGTTTTTGCAAATAGTTTAATTATATGTTTCACCTTTTTCATTTTTGGTCTTGTGCCAAGCATAAAGATTTTAAACTTTGGACAAGGGTGCCTTGATGAATCAACGCACAATCAATGGGGGGTATGCTTTCTTGGTACTGAATTTTTGCTGTTGTTTCCTTTTTTGGTATGTTGTAACGGTAGCAACAGGCCCCAATGCAGTTAAAACTTAAGTTCATAAAATTTATACAGCCAATGTACAACCGAACAAGGAAACTTTACTCAGTTGTTCAGCAATGAAGCCTAACTGCTAATTTTACACATGAAAGGGTTTGTAATCGACTTAAATCTCAAAGGGTTTTGGTCACCTTTCGTCTTTACTTAGTGAAAAGTTCTCTCTTCTTGTATGAATTCTGGACTTCTTTGCATTCACAGAGGTAAAACTGTAAAAATTTAATCTTTGAAGAAGATATGAACAAGTAGAAATAACGTGGCTGTTATATCAAACCTACGTCAGTATATGTGGTTGTCATGTCCAGGGTTTCAAATAGCGCTCCGCTAACGCGATAGCGGCCGCGCAGCCGTCCGAAACAGTAATCGGAAGAAATCACAGTAGGAAACAGAATCACGACGATCACAGTAAGAAACGGAATCACGACGATAACGGGCTGTCGCGGATGCGAAATAACGGATATCGGCGAGCAGCGGGTTTAAAATTCTTGAAAAATGGGTAAATTACATAGGGTGACATTGAACTTTTTAAAGTTCTTATTTTGGCCTGCATTCAAATTGATCCCTTAAACTTTCAAAACTTCTTGATTAATCCTTTAAATTTCTATTTTATCTCAATTACGTCCTTAAAGATTTTTTTTGTTAAATCTAGTCCTTAAACATTATATAATTTTATTTTCCTTTTACTTAGTAATAAAATTAGAGTATATATTGAATATATGTATTGGAAAAGAAAATCAAATAAATGAGAATAAAGACTTATATTTAATGTGATATAATTGTTTATTAATAATATTGTAATTATTTAATTTTTTATAATATGTTTATTGTTTATTATTAGTTTTTATAATATGTTTATTTAATTTTTATTATTTATTAATATTATTAATTATTTTTTATATTAATATTTTTATTTTTTGTTTAGGTTTATTCACATGTTTAGTCCTTTTATTAGTGCACATTGTTTATTTAGAATATTCATATGATTTTATTATCCAAACTAAACTAAACAAAATCACAATACAATCTAGAATTCTTTAAACGAAATCACTTTCACTTTCAAATTCATATTAATAAAAGTTCATAAGTGTTAAAAAATACTCTAAAAATCATTGAAATTGACTTTTTACATTTATAATTATAATTAGTATATTTTACAATAAATTGTGCAAAATTTTAAAAAATTCACGACCGCGACACCCGCAGTGACCGCAATAGCCTCCGTTATATTCGAAAACGCGATAACCGCGACGTGACCGAAAACGTGACCGTGACCGAGATTTAAATCCCTGGTCATGTCATCCTTTCATTTATGATATAATATATATAATATATATGGGTTAAATTTTGATACACAAGCTATGTAAAAATTATTTTATATAAGCCTGCATTTTTATACTATAAACTTAAATCCTAAATTACTAAACCTAAACCCTAAATTATTAAACCACAAACTCTAAACTCTAAAATCTAACTACTAACCTTAAATTCTAAATACTACAACTTAAACTCCTAAATTCTAAATATTAAACCCTAAATTTTAATTAGGGCCGCCTTGGATATTATTGGGGCCCTGTGTGAAACTCAAAATCGACCCCATAGAATGAAAGCATATCACATTACTTTGAACAATTAATTTAATATTTTATTAAAAACTATAGAAATATGATTAACCATGGCAAATACATCATTTTTATTGTTTTTGTAAAGAGAATTCAAAGAATTGAATTGCGGGCAATAAAGTATAAAACAAAGTTTGATTTTGAACTATAAATACAAAAAAATAAGAATATTGTATCGTTTTTTATTTAACCACCGGTATCTAACTTATTGATTGACTAATCTGGATCAAGTACTGTAAACCCATTATGAGGTCAACCCTCCCAATCCAATTTGTTCCATTCACAACGTCAAGATTCGAACATCAGTGTCTCATCTCACTAAACCAATTGATTGTTGATAATTATTTTTAGATAATTAATTTCTTTAATAAATTAAAAAATAAATTTTAAAAAATAAAAATAATTATTTTTTAGGGACCCTAAACTAATTGGGTTTTATCATGTAAATTAGGGTTTAATTCTAATAGATTAGTTCTTTGTTTATCATGTAAATTAGGGTTTTCGAAACCCGTTAGTTCTTTTGTTTTGGGATGGTATTATCTTGGGCCTCACGGTTTTAACTTCAATCGCTCGAAATCAAACCCTCAAATTGGTGGGGTTTGGAGTTGGACTCGTAACATTTTTACCAGAATCGAAGCTTGAAAAAGGAGGATTTTTTTAGATATTTTATCTTTAATTAGTAATTGTTATTTGTGCTTTTGCGATCTGTAAATATGCGACGAATGCCAAAATCGAAAAGGGTTGCTTGGGCTGTTAACCTTTGTCAGGTAAAAATTGCACCTTTCACTTTCGAAATTCCTGAATTTTGAGCTCTGTTTCAGGTGAAACATAGATATGAAAAGGAGGCTGGAAATTCTCTTTAAGTCAAATGACTGTTCGAATTGTAGCTGAACCTCTTTGGTAGCTAAGTTAGTTCAATTTTTAGTATTCATTCTGGAGCAGGTATTGGTGTATGAAGCATTTTAGATTTCGGGTATGAAATGATGGAATTCTATGTTTTATGTTTTTTCGGTTGTACTTTTAGGTTTTGCATCCTTTCATATAATGCAATACATATAGAACAATATTACACATAACAGTAGCAAAGAAAAATAATCCATGGAGTTGGTTAGGACGAATGTTAAGTTATTGAATGCTAGTTATATTGCTTTAGTTCTGAACTATGGATTTTATTTTATTTTTCTTTCATTGACCATAAATGACATCGTCGATTACAAAGCTTGAGATGCAATCCAGAACATCATAATTGAAAATAAAGGGTTCATTTCAATTCAAAATCCAATGTGCAAGTGAGTGCGCAACCCTATTAGCTTCACGGCCTATGTGCTTAACTTTGAAACCGACATGATCGGAAAGGGTGGCGTGCGCATTGGGCAGATGTGTGGCAGTGATCGATCTATCAAGCATCTCAACATTCAGCTTGTTAACAATGGCCATGGAATCTCCTTCGATGATCACATTCTGCCAATCATTCTCCTTGACAATCTGGAGGCCAAGTGTGAAGGCACAAGCCTCGGCAGTTTCGGTAGTGTGCACCTTAGGCAGCTTGTGGGCTCTCGCGTCAAGAACCAAGCCATGTAAGTTTCAGGCCACAATTCCAATCGAGGTAGCCCCCATGGTGGCAACGAACGCATCATCAACATTCACCTTAATGGTGTCTTCGATCGGGCATGACCATCTCGTGGCCCGGCTGCAAGGGATTGGGTTGCTTGTGGGCTCATGTGTGACAGAATAGTCTGAGACTAGCAACTTTGCATAGTTTACCACGGCTCAGTCGGGAGAAGTTTGTTATCACGGATGAGCTTGTTTCTCCGGTTCCAAAGATTCCAAAGGAGAATGATGAGAAGGGTGAATTGTTCTCTATTCATATTCTTGAGCGATTTTTCCAACCATCCTTTGTAGTTTGTGAATTGTCACTAAGGTTGAAAGCTTCCTTGAGAGTGGGGCAGTCTCGAAAAGCATAGAGGCACATCTCAAGGTCATTGTTGCACATCTTACAAGTGTCGAGGTCAAGTCTCGCGGCTGCTAGCTTGTGGCCCGTGGGAAAAGCTTCATGGCAAAGCCTACACCCAAACAACCAGATTCGAGGTAGTGTGAGTAACTTAGCCATTGCCTTCCAAATTGAGGAAGAATCTCTCACCTCATGTCTTTGAAGTTGCAACCAGTTATAGCCTGAGCGAGTAGTGTAGCTTCCTGATGAATGGTGGCCCCATACAAGAATATCATTCGAGTGAGGTGCAATGGGCAATGACTGATCGTGTAGGCATCATCATCAGAAAATACTTGAGAGAGCTTTACCACATTCCAAGCAGCCACATCACGAATCATAAACTCTACACATAGAACATGATTGGAAGTGCTGTCCAAATGGTTACCCACAATGGAGATTGGCTTGGTGCCTCCCCATTTGTCATGAAAGAGTCGAACCAAACTGTTGGTCCCTATTCTCCAATGAAAGGCCCTCCTTGATTGCCTCTTTTGCTTTGTATATGCTACTCCAAATAAATGTGGCCCTGTCACCTTGCTTTGCTTCGAGCACAACACCATAGGGGAAGTACTTGACTGAGAGCACCTTGAAGCATAAAGAATCCTCGTTGCACATCAATCTCCAAACATGTTTGGCAAGTAAAGCTATATTGAAAATCTTTAATTCTAGAAACCCAAGGCCCTCTTTCGATTTGCAAAGATTGTTCCACGAAACATGAGGCCATCCTCTTTCTTTTATTTTGCAGGACCACTAAAAGCTTCTCGTTGTAGATGCCATAAGGTCGATGATGCAGTCCGAGAGCAAGAAAATTGACATAACATAGGTTGTGATAGCTTGTGCCACAGACTTGATGAGAATTTCTCTTCCATCATAGGAGATGATGTTTTTGGTCTAGTTGCAAGCTCTCTACTCAACTTTCTCATCCAAGTAACCTAGGGCCTCCGTTTTGTTTATACCAACAATAAGGGGGAGGCCAAGGTATTGCCCAAGGATCGAGTCTTCCCTCATGCTCAAGATGTCCTTTAACTCAGTCTTGCTTTGGTTACTCATGCCATTACTAAAATAAATAGAGGATTTCTCGACATTGACCTTTTGCCCCGAGGATGCTTCATACACCTTGAGCACATGTTTCAATCTCAATGCATCATTCTTCAAATTTTTTTAAACAAGAGGCAGTCATCGGCATAAGGAGGTGGTTCACCCTCGAACCATTCAGACTTGCTCAAACTCCTCTAATGCGCCCCTCCCTTTGTTCCTTCAGAAGCAAGGCCGAAAGTCCCTATGTGCAAAATAGGAAAAAGTAGAGGGAGAGGGGTCCCCTTGCCTTAGTCCTTAGGTAGGCCTAAAATGACACTGTTAATCTTGAAACAAAAGGATACAGAAGTCACACATGTCATCACAATATCAAACCATTTAGAGTCAAAGCCCATTTTAGCGATAATATCAATGAGGAATTGCCACTCAACTCTATCGTAAGCTTTTTCCATACCAAGTTTAATTGCCGCTCATTTATTAGGGCCATTTTTAGATCCTTTAAGATAGTAGAAAAGCTCATGAGCTATAATCACATTATTAGAGAGTCTAACCCCAACAAAGCACTTTGATTCTCAGCAATGCAAGTGGTCATGAGGGATTTCATTCGATTAACCAACACTTTAGAATAAGTTTTATAGATCACATCACAAAGGCTAATCGACCTAAAGTGTTCTATTAGGGTCGAGTTCTCAATTTTAGGGATGAGTACAAGGACAATTTGGTTTACCTCACTCATGTTCACTTTACCCGTAAGAAGATCAAGACAAAGAGAGGTAAACTCAACACTAAGGGTGGACCAAAATTTTCGAAAGAAAGAGGCTGGGAGACCGTCTATACATGAGTGAGGTAAACTCAACTACTGTGGCTTCATAGGTTGATTGGTTGTCCCATACATACCCGTGAAACGCCATTTAGAGGTCCCTTGAGCCACTTCAACATCAATGTGTGAGCTCAAAAAGGAGAGTAAGTTGACTTGAAAACTATCTTTCCAAAGAAAAAGCAAACACACACAATTCTCACTTTTTCCCACATCCAAACAACCCACCATGTTAAGCCTCCTACGAATACTATCCAACTTATTCTTGAAAATTCTAGTTTCACTAACAAACACCAAATCGGGATCATTCAAGGTTACAAACCTTAACAATGCTTGAATTGTCTCAGGGTTTCCCAAGCCCCGACAGTTCCAGCATAGGGTTTTCATTGCTCCTGGAAGGGGCTGGGAACCATCCTCCACCAATATTGGTGTCTTGAGAGGGGACACCGCCTCTTGGCCAACTTCAACACTATTCAAGGGTGACCAAGAAATTGACTTGGCCTTTTTTCAACTTCGAGCTGCTTCCTTCAACTTTTCCTTTCAATGATTGTTTTGTACCTTTGGTCTTAGATGCTGTGGTGGTTTTTTGCTTTGATTGAGCTTGGACTACTATCAAGTTGTTTACTATTTTCTCAGTGTTGGGTCACGTCGGTACACCCCATGGTGCAGTGGAAAAATTATTCGACAATTACCACCAGAGATCCATGTACGAGGAACGAATCGAGGTAAATAAGGGTGAAGAATTACCTGTTTAAAATCTGGAATTCTGAGTTTGGAGGAGATAGATATTCAATCACAATTCCACGATGTCGATTCTTAAGCCGCAACAATAACACTCCGACCTCTACGTAGTTCACCCAGTTGAAACGAGTATATAAAACTCTCTAAACCATTTAAAAGAGAACGAGCATATAAAAACTCTCTAAACTATTTAGAGGGTTTTTTTCCCAAAAAGCATTAATGACTGCTAGATCTCTCATGCCTTTAAATAGCCTTTGTAATCCTAATTCAACTCAGATTAGAATTTCAATATATATATATATATTAAATATATATAATCCCAATTTAACTTTAATTAGAATTTTAATATATATATTAAATATATATATAATCCCAATTCAACTTAATTAGGATTTCAATATATATATATATATATATTAAATATATATAATCCCAATTCAATTTTAATTAGGATTTCAATATATATATTAAATATATATAATCCTAATTCAACTTTAATTAGGATTTCAATATATATATATATATATATATATTAAATATATATAATTCCAATTCAACTTAACTAGGATTTCAATATATATCGATTTAAATTGAATTATATTATTTATATTAAAAGAGTTATAATTACAATAATTATTTTTCTTTTAATATTTACCCAATAGTTAAATTATATATATCAAATATATATTAATTTAACTAAATCTGTGTACAACAAATTTGTACATATATAATTCGTTTAATATATGCTCATTTCAACTGTGGGTGTGACCCTGTAGGTTCATGTAACGTTAGTAGTAAATATTAGAACATTTCTAATATTACAAACAATGAGTGACATCTAGCAATATGTCATTGTCACCTAAGTTACAAGAAATCATGATTCGACATAACCTTTTCGTGATTAACTCTATTTATGTATTACATCATTTTGTCCTTTATATCTAGATTAGACACAAATCATGGAACAGTAACACTTGTATAGTCCATCTAATGTTTCTTGATATCTTGAGTAGACTATTATAAACGAATAACTATGATATCTCATATCAACTTATTCGAGCATGGCCATGCATTTCTAGTCTTCCTCAATCAAGTGGCCTACGATATTACTTCTATTATGTAGGAGGGACAAATCCTATCTTGATCAACCATATTCCACTACATAGATTGTGACATATCCAATATCAGTCTTTATAGTGTAGTTAGTTACGACACACGTTTGACCGTATCAAAATATGTCACTCATGATGTTGAAATAATGATGATCTCAAGTCTGAGGATCATACGTGTAGTTATCACTATGAGCAATGTTATGACTGTCACATAATAATCCAAGAAACATGCTCATAGCGGGTCAGTCCAGTATGTCGTTCTCTAATACATACTTATGTATTGATTTTGACATCTCCATGTCAATGACAACACTTTGTCATCAATCAACTACATATTAGTCTTAATGCATTATTGTTGTCCATGCTTACAAGAATACTCGACTAAGGATATTTTAGAATAACTATATTATTCTAAGGACTTTATTATAATTCAGTTTATTTATGCACGCAGAATTGTAACTGAAAATAATAATGACAATGCTTCTTTATGAATAAACAAGGTAAAACAAATGTCATTTACAATTATCTTATGATTGGTCTTTGGGCATACTCTAACAATCTCCCACTAGCACTAAGACCAATCACTCATGTATCTAATACCAAGTGACTTAGTGTGACGATCATGCTTCTGCTGCATCAGAGGCTTTGTCAGTGGATCGGCAATGTTGTTATTTGTTGGTACCCTACATATTTCCACATCTCCTCGATCTATGATTTCTCGAATGAGATAGTAACACCTAAGTATGTGTTTGGATCGTTGGTGAGATCTATAGCATTCAAAATGCTTGGCACAACCCCTAGTTCAGATATGAACTTTTTTATCCTAACACCTTCCTTTGTAGCATCGCATGCTACAATATACTCGGCTTCTGTTATAGAATCAACTATTGTATCTTGCTTTGAACCTTTCTAGCTCATAGCACCTCCATTAAGGCATAACACAAAACTCGATTGCGATCGTGAATTATCCTTATCAGTTTGGAAGCTGACATCAATATAACCTTTTGTACTTAGCTCTTCCTCACCTCCATATATAAGGAATGTATCCTTAGTTCTTCTTAAGTACTTAAGGATGTTTTTAACTGTGACCCAATGACCTTCACCGGGAACTACCTGGTATTGACTTGTCATACTTAAAGCGTATGATACATTTAGACGAGTACATAACATAACATACATGATAGATCCAATTGCTGAAGCATATGGAATCTTACTCATTTGCACTCTTTCTCAAGATGTTGAAGGACACATTTCCTTCGAGAGTGAAATTTCATGTCTCATAGGTAAGAACCCTTTTCTTTTGGACTCTTCCATACTGAATCTTTTTAGTACTTATTCTATGTGTGTATTTTGACCCAATCCTAGAAGTCATCTTGATCTATCTCTATAGATCTTGACTCCTAATATGTATGTTGCCTCACCCAAGTCTTTCATGAAAAAACATTTTCCTAACCAAGTTTTCACAGACTGTAAGCTAGATATGTCATTTCCTATTATCAGTATGTCATCCACATACATTACCAAGAATATGACAATGCTCCCACTAATTTTCTTGAAAATACATGACTCGTCTTCATTTTTGATAAAATCAAACTCTTTGATTGCATCGTTAAAATGAAGATTCCAATTTCGAGAAGCTTGCTTCAATCCATTAATGGACCTTTGTAGCATGCATATTTTTTTGCCATCTTTTGGATCAACAAAACCTTCAGGTTGTGTCATGTACACATCCTCATCTAGTTTTTTCTATTAAGGAAAGTGGTTTTATCATCTATTTGCCATATCACATAAGATGCAGCTATTGCAAGTAAGATCTGTAATACCCCAAATCCTAGCTTAGAAGTATTGGAATTAAATTGCATAAGTTGATAGCTTAATTGAATTTAGAATTATGCTAAATTGAATAGTTAAGGGCTTAATTGAAAGAATGTATGAATAAGTGATCAAATTACAAAGGATCAATTTGAATTCAAGGAGAAAGATAAGGCTTGCATGATAAATATCATGAATCTCTTATTTGCCCTTGACTAATTACATGATTAGTAACTAATTAAGGGATAGATTAGTAACTTCCTAATTCCACTAATGTGGATAACCACAATGCCATCATTTTCTTCATTTCATTATGTTGGCCGAAAGTTTGAGAGAAAGGAGAGTGAGAGAAAGCTTGGAAAATTCAGCCATTGAAGAAGAAATTTAGCTTGCATGTATAGGAATTTTTCATTGAAATTAAGCAAGAAGCAAAGTAAGTATGATTCTTCTTGTGTTTAATTGAATAGGCAACTATATTGTTGAAATTGGACTGATTTTGATGATTATAGATGGAATTAGATATTGAATGTGTTGTTTGATGATTGAATGGTTGTTGAATTATACAAAATTGAAGAATGAACATTAGGTACAAAGCTGAAATCATGTGTTTGTGATAGAGTAACAAACATAGGTTGCTGGAAAATTGTATTGTGTTGTTAAAGTGAGAATTGAATGATTAGAACATAAAATTGAGCCATGGAATTAATGAATTGATGATGATAATGAATTGGTAATGTATAAAAGGTGTTAAAAAAATTGAATTGTTAGCAAACAATGCTGGAAATGAAGGATAAGAGTATGAACATAGTTACACAACATAGAAACTGTTTTGTGGAATTGAAATTGAGTAAGCATGTAAGATTAGGCTTTGTAACCAACTTGCTCTGTTTTAGAAGCATTGATTAATGAATTAACATGGACTTAACATGTTTAGGATGACATATGAAATGAATTATAGTACCAAGACATTGGTTAAAATGAATTAAAGACATTAAAATGTGAATAGGTATAGTCTGCCCAGAATTGCTCTGTTCTGGGCAGTCACTTTGAAAATTCACCAAAAATTGTATAGATTGAATTCAGGGCTGAAATTTTAATGAAATGATCCTTAGAATGTCTATTTTCATTAGGTGATTGAAAAATGGGTCCTATACTGAAAACTGTAAATAGGAATTGCTGGGCAGTGCAAACTGTCCAGACAGTGTAAATGCCATGTCTTTGAACAATAAACTGTATTAATTGGCTAAGAACTAAAATGCAAGTCTTACATGGTCTTATAGGAAATTTTGTTAGCTTTCCAAATGTGTATAGAAATCAAAATTCCAACGTACGGATTAAAAGATATGGCCATTTTAAGAGACAATGTGCAAACTGCCAGGCAGCAGTGTCCTGGGCAGTTTGGGACTGTTTTTGCACCTAGTAATAAACTGTTTCCAAAACAGTTTTGGGACATTGTAACCTGTCCAATTATGCTTTAAAATGAAGTAATAACAATATGGAAATAAACTATTAAGAAATGCTTAAAAGGAAGCATAAAAACAGTAGCAAAATGTTAGGTATAATGTGATAACATTGCTACTATAATTGTATGATATTGTGCTTGTTTTGATGAAATGTGTATGTGTTATGCTTGCTAGACCAAGGACAGCAAATTGAGGAAGAAGAGGCTAGGAGTGTACATCCCAAAGCTAGAGGCAAAGGGATTTGGATCCAAGATAATTGAATTGCTATGAGTATTGTGAGTGTAACTATCCTTAGGGTTGGGACTTAGGTCCTAACCAACCTTGTTATTGTTTAAATGAAATGTCAATGCCATGTAACATGACTTAAAGTATATTTGGCTAATTAAGGGAAGAATGAAATGTATGACAACTTGATTGATGCCATGATCTTTGTGTTTACTTGGGTGTTATGCAAATGTAATCAAATGCTTGTCATGTGCATTGCTTATGCCTAAGGTATGAAATGGCATGCTTGCTTGGAGAATAAGGTTCACACAATGCATACATATGCATGCGTTTGTGAATGTTATACATGGCTGATTGAATCGAATGGTATGGATAGTTATGTATTGGGAGTTAAGACTCCATAAGCCTAAGGGCTTGGCCTTTGGATGACATAATGTTATATTGAATCAAGAAATGTATAAAGCTTAAATGAAATGGATAATCAGCAACCTTGGTAGCTAGTTTGATAAATAGGAGAGCATGCCTTAGAATCTTGAGCTCATATTGTCACTACGGTGTATATTGGTACGACGGTACGTATTGGCACAACGGTGCATATTGGCACTACGGTGCATATTGGCACTTCGGTGCATATTGTTAACATTTGATTATCTAGTAAGCTACTTACCAAGGAATGTTAAAAGATGACTTAACGAACATTGCTTGCATTGTAAGAAACTTGTATAAACTTTCTTGCTTTGAAAGATGACACATGAATGATTGCAAAACTAGTTACTTATCAAGAAAGAAAGGTATAGATGATGGCTTTGTGTATAAATGCATAATTGGTGATTAGAGTTTTTGATTTCTTATCACCTAAGCAAGATGATCGAATGGTACATGTGTATTATGATGTATGTTGCTTGTCTTCTAAGCAAGGTGTTCGAATGATATGATTACATGATGGATGTTGCTATGATTGAATGGATGATATGTGAAACTTGCCTATGTTTTCCTCCTTGCAATTCGAATGGTACATGACTTAGGATGTTGGTCTTGATTCTTTGAAATACATGAAAACTTGGACTTATATGCATGGAAATTGACTAGATTTAGTGTTACCTCACTAAGTACATATCTTGTACTTACCACTCCACTCTTCATTCTTCCCATAACAGATTAAAGATTACTTCAAGAGGATATCTTGGTTTTGAAGCAACACTTGAGGAAATCTTAAAAGTATGAATTCATACTCTTTGTATACTCCTAGTTTGGTGGCACTAGATTATTGTAATAGGTAGTCTTGATCATGCATTTTGTGATGTTGTTAAGACTAGTTTGTGTAATGGTTTGATGGGCCTATTATGTAATCTATTTGGATGACTTAAAACTATGTTTGAACCAAGGTATTGTGTATATATGAAATAGATGCTGCGCAAATTGTGATGAAATCCAATGTTTGATGAAATTATGTATTCGAATGCTAAACAATTGTTGTATGATCATGCATTTGTTCCTATGTTTAATGACATGATTCAGCTATGACTAAGTTGAGCTTAAGGTATGTTTAAGCATGCATTATCAATGAACTAGTCAAGTATGCTATGTAATGTGATGACTTGATTGTAAAGAAACAAATGAAATATGATTAGGATTCCATGTTGTTCGAATGGATGCATGTATATGTAACAAGATGTATGTTGGATGCATGGTGTTGGTTATGTTAATTGGTTGGTTAAGTAGTAACTTGAGGTACAAGTAAGCTAGTTTAAGCATGTTTAGTGATCACCTACATGCTGTTCGAATAAGGAGCATGAAATTGTAGTAAGAATGAAAGCTATACCATGTTTAATAGTAACTTAAAAGTGAAGTATGCCACACATGCGTTTGTAGTTTGAATGATGTATGTAATTTGATTAAATTGGTAATATGATAATAGTAACTTAGGTTATAAGTATGAAATGAAACAAAATGGTACCTAAATTAGCATGTTATGTATGATGTTGGTTGCTTAATGTGGTTTTCTTGTATGAATTGTTTGTATTGAAATGTTTGGTTTAGGTTACTTGCGCATCAAGGCAAGTAATTCCAAGGTTACTTGTTCGGCAAGTAACCCATCTATTGCTTTGCTTTCGCTTTGGTAATGCTCCAGAACCGATTTACGGTTAACCCGGGGATGGGGTGTTACAAGATCCTGATGGATTTAAACATAACAATAGGTAAAAAGGTTTCATCATATTCTATACCATGAATTTGACCAAAACCCTTAGCGACTAATCACACTTTGTATGTTTGTACATTACCATCCATGTCGGTTTTCTTTTTGAAAACCAATTTGCACCCTATGGGCTTAACCCATAGAGGTGGGTCTACCAAGGTCCAAACTTGGTTTTCTAACATGGAATCCATCTCGAATTTCATGGCCTCTAGCCATTTCTCAGAGTCTGGGCCCATCACTGCTTCTTGATAAGTCCTAGACTCATCTTGATCTATGAAGAGAACATCACCGTACAATGTGACAAGAAATCCATATTTCTCAGGCGTATTGCATTCTCTCAAAGATCTTCGCAGTGGTTGTGTTTCCAAAACTGTTGAATGTTCCTCAACAACTTATGGAACTTGTTGTTGTTCAATCTCTTGTTCAATGATATGTGGTTGATCTCGAATTTTATTGATTTCAATATTTCTCCCACTTTTTTTTCAGAAAACAAATTATCTTTCTAGGAAGATTCATGTTTGAGCAACAAACACTTTATTCTCGATAGGATTGTAGAAATAATATCCTTTAGTCTCTTTAGGATAACCCACAAAATTACATTTATGAGATTTGGGTTTGAGCTTTGTAGACATCTTATGTTTAACATAAGTTTCACATCCCCAAATTTTCATAAAAGACATACTAGGACGTTTCCCAATCCATATCTCATATGGTGTCTTTTGAACTGTTTTAGATTGAACACGATTTAGTGTGAAAGCATATATTTTTTAGCGTATGTCCCCAAAAAGAAACAGGAAGATTAGCATGACTCATCATTGATCGAACCATGTCTAACAGTGTTCGGTTTCTTATTTTCAGGAACTACATTCCATTGTGGAGTACCAGGAGGTGTGAGACAATCCCATATTCCTTGAGAAGGTCACCAAACTCCAAGCTTAAGTATTCTCCTCTTCGATATGATAGAAGAGCCTTAATGCTTTTTCCTAGTTGGTTTTATACTTCATTTTTAAATTCCTTGAACTTTTCAAGGGCTTCAGATTTATGATGCATTAGGTAAATGTACACATATCTACTGAAGTCATCTGTGGAAGTAATAAAGTATTGAAAACCTTTTTTTGGCTTGTGTATTCATTGGTCCACATACATCACTATGTATTAATCCCAATAAATCACTTGCCCGCTTACTTTTACCATTAAAAGGAGCTTTGGTCATCATTCCCAATAAGCAAGGCTCGCATACATCAAGTTGTTCGAAAACAAATGAATCCAAAAATTCATCTTTATGAAGTTTTGAAATGCGCTTTTCACTTATGTGACCCAAGTGACAATGCCAAAGATAAGTTTGATTAGAGTCATTTGTTTTGATCTTTTAGTATTTATGTTGTAAATGGAATTCTCTTGATTCAAAACATAGAGGCCATTTATTAATTGTGTCACACCACAGAAAATATTATCGAGATAAAAGAAAAACAATTATTCTTAATAATTATCTCAAAACTAATCTTGTCTAAACAAGAAATTGAAATGATGTTTTTTAGTCAAACTAGACACAAAATAATAATCCTCTAAACATAAGTTAAGTCCACTAGGCAACGATAAAGTATATGTTCCTATAACTAATGCAACAACTTTTGCTCCATTACCAAACCATAGGTCCACCTCTTATTTTCTCATATTTTTACTCTTTTGTAGTCCTTATACAAATGTATAAATATAAGAACCACAACTGGTATCTAATACCCAAGAAGTAGGTGTTGATAAATTAATATCAATAACATAAATATTCAAGGTGGACGCTCTGCTTTCATTTGCCTTCTTGACTTTTCAAGATAAATAGGGCAGTTCCTTTTACAATGACATGTCTTATTACTAATGGAAACTTTTTTCCTTCCAGTGACCAGTCAAGGTAGTTTACGCCGTTAAACTTGTCCTTCTCAAGGACTGATCGCAATGATAACAAATTTGTATAATAAGTCTACAATAATAAAATATGTTTTATAAGTACCTATTTATCATGTTTAGAAAGTAATAAAATTCCCACTATTAAAAACCCTCAAAATCGAAAAACTTGCTAAAAAAATATTTCTAGTGGGTAAAGATCCATATTTCATTTCATTCTAAGTCACCTTTGGCTTTACTCCTAGAATTCAATTATTTAGGTAAGCAACACTTGCTAATTACATCTCATGTAATTCCTATATTTGATGAACAACTATTTGTCCAAAACAAAAGTTCATATGGTCTAATAGAAAGAACAATAATGAACAGTGCACCAGGTAGGTCACTTATAAAAAGAGAGGTGGTGTACTGGGCACGTTTAAATACCAAGTCTTTCAAAGAACCAATCCTAGACATGCACTTTCGTATTGTTTTTCAATCACCAAAGTTCTTGAACAATCATTAGTCTTTAGGTTTCTAATCTTATTAGAACAACCTAGTTTAACCAATATTACTACCACTAAATATCACTTGCTTATTCTTCGCGTTTAACCAAGATAGATCTAAGTATTTTGATTTGGCAAAACCTACATAGTACCGATCGAGGTTTTAACGAGGGCTAATATTGGATAACTAATTTTAATTAAATATGGAGGGTTTTTGTGAATATCATCTCACCATTTAACATTTGATCTTATCATGCATCTCATACATTCATTTTATCATATACATGAAAAGAAGTAAATATGAATGCAATAGTTATAGCCCATATCCTGAGGTGGCCCGTCCCAAGCCAATGGGAGAACCAAATTAGTCTAAGGATAAAAACACTTCTCAATCATCTTTCTGTCGGCCCACACTTCTGTTCCTCTGGTCCATGCTTCTTCGTATAGATTACAATTTTAGAAACTCGTTTTACATATGAGGGAGTAAGATGAGAAGAGAATTACAATAGAAGTAAAGAAAGACACGACACGCAAGCCGTATTTATAGAACCTTATGAATAAAACTAAATGGGCTATTAGGCTATAACCATGCATTCCAAACACCGTGCATAAACAAACATAGTAACGACGAGGTTTGTAATTGAGGTCTTTCTAGATTGTTCCTACGCAGGGGTCAAGCCCCTTGCGAGGTTTTGGCGGGCTTGTACCTGCTGGCGGGGTTACACCTACCCGGTCAACGGCGGGGATTTTTTTTAAGATCAACATCTTAATTGCTGTGTAAAAACCTCACAATTTGATAACTTTTATCAACATTATTGCGTTTTTTTAGAATTTTAAAATCTATGAGGTTTTTACTGGAACAACTCTTTTTACTTCCCCGCATGAAATCTATAAACTAACCATTAGTCTAATATATAACTTTAACCCGCGTATGTTAACACTTAACATCTAAAACCTTAAAACTCCATATTGAATATGTTAACAATTAACATATAATATTTCAAACCCTATCGACAAAGATCTCGATGATTATCTCTTAATCATCAATCTTAGGAACAACTTTTAATTGGATTAACAGATTAACTGTGATTGAATATATTTGCTCATACAAATATCATATATTCACTAAATAAATCAAAAATAACATGTATCTTATACAATTACATCACCCAAGCAATTAAAACCCGAATTCGTATCGTACAAGTGGCTCTGATACCACTGTTGGGTCACGCTAGTACTCCCCATGGAGCAGCAGAAAAATTATCCGGCGATTACCACCAGAGATCCATGTACGAGGAACGAATTGAGGTAAATAAGGGTGAAGAATTACCTGTTTAAAATCTAAAATTCTGAGTTTGAAGGAGATAGATATTCAATCACGATTCCACGATGTCGATTCTTAAGCCGCAACAATAACGCTCCAACCTCTGCGTAGTTCACCAAGTTGAAACGAGTATATAAAACTCTCTAAACCATTTAAAAGAGAACGAGCATATAAAAACTCTCTAAACTATTTAGAGGGTTTTTCACAAAAAAATATTAATGACTGCTAGATCTCTCATGCCTTTAAATAACATTTGTAATCCTAATTCAACTCAGATTAGGATTTCAATATATATTAAATATATATAATCCCAATTTAACTTTAATTAGAATTTTAATATATATATAATCTTAATTCAATTTAATTAGGATTTCAATATATATATATATATATATTAAATATATAATCCCAATTCAATTTAATTAGGATTTCAATATATATATATATTAAATATATATAATCCCAATTCAATTTTAATTAGGATTTCAATATATATATTATATATATAATCCTAATTCAAATTTAATTAGGATTTAAATATATATATATATTAAATATATATAATCCCTATTCAACTTAACTAGGATTTCAATATATATATTGATTTAAATCAAATTATATTATTTTTATATTAAAAGAGTCATAATTACAATAATTATTTTTCTTTTAATATTTACCCAATAGTTAAATTATATATCAAATATATATTAATTTAACTAAATCTGTGTACAACAAATTTGTACATATATAATTCGTTTAATATATGCTCATTTCAACTGTGGGTGTGACCGTGTAGGTTCATGTAACGTTAGTAGTAAATATTAGAACATTTCTAATACTACAAACAACGAGTGACATCTAGCAATATGTCATTGTCACCTAAGTTACAAGAAATCATGATTCGACATAACCTTTTCGTGATTAACTCTATTTATGTATTACATTATTTTTTCCTTTATATCTAGATTAGACACAAATCATGGAACAATCACACTTGTATAGTCCATCTAATGTTTCTTGATTCTTGAGTAGACTATTATAAATGAATAACTATGATATCTCATATCAACTTATTCGAGCATGGCCATGCATTTATAGTCTCCCTTAATCAACTGGCCTACGATATTACTCCTATTATGTAGGAGGGACAAATCCTATCGTGATCAACCATATTCCACTACATAGATTGTGACATATCCAATATCAGTCTTTATAGTGTAGTCAGTTACGAAAAACGTTTGACCGTATCAAAATATGTCACTCACGATGTTGAAATAATGATGATCTCAAGTCTGAGGATCATACATGTAGTTATCACTATGAGCAATGTTATGACTGTCACATAATAATCCAAGAAACATGCTCATAGCGGGTCAGTCAAGTATGTCGTTCTCTAACACATACTTATGTATTGATTTTGACATCTCCATGTCAATGACAACACTATGTCATCAATCAACTACACAGTAGTCTTATTTCATTATTGTTGTCCATGATCACAGTAATACTCGACTAAGGACATTTTAAAATAACTATATTATTCTAAGGACTTTATTATAATTCAGTTTATTTATGCACGCATAATTGTAACTGAAAATAATAATGGCAATGCCTCTTTATGAATAAACAAGGTAAAACAAATGTCATTTACAATCATCTTATGATTGGTCTTTGGGCATACTCTAACACTCGGTTCCACCATGGTCTTCCTTATTCTCTTTCACCCCAAAGCCTTACTGTTTTCATTTCCCCCCGTTGCTTCAATTGCTTTGCCTTTCATATTCTCACCCGATGTCGAGCCAACACCCTTTGCCACATACACTATCCCTGGTCGTACTTTCCTTCGATTAGAGTCACTTCTTTTGGACAGTTCGACCTTAAGCAGTCACCAAACTAAAAAGGTAGAAGTTCTCCAACGAGAAGGTTTGAGCAAAGTTGAAATTCATGCCCAATAACACCAAAAAAGAAGCAAAACTTTGGTAGTCTCTTGTATTTGGCCATGCAAATACGAGGTTGCCCAGTCTTAATGTTTCTCCCCATAGCTGTGCACCATTTCAATGGTTTGCTGCTATCAATCTCAACCCTTATCCTAAGGTACTCTCCTGTGCATCCATTCTCATCCCACAAACCAGTCACTATACTTTACCCAAACTTGTTTCCAATGGCTTCACCTACACTACTAGCCATGAAACCTAAAGGTACATCATAGATACGAACCCAAATAAGGAGATGTTGAAAGTTATAATCATTTGGGATGAGCATCATATCGAAAGGTTTGAGCGCAAGGAGTTCTCCATCGAAGGTCCAGAGGAACTAGGAGAAGTAACAATATTCTAAATGTTTGGGCCAAGTACCACTGCCTTCTCCAAATGGCGTTCTTTCCAAAACGAGACGTAGATTCTAATGAGCATGGGGCCATCAAAAATTCTTGGTGAGACAAGCTTACCCACGATCCATCTTTCCTCACCATCAACCGGTTCCTTTCCCAAATCTTCAATCTCCCCCGTGATGAGAAGTTCATCCTTGGTGAATTGAAAATTTTCCATTTGCTTAGCCAAATCAAGGGATGTGTTTTCCATGTAGAGCTTTCTTTGAAAATCAACAACCAGAAGAAGTAAGATGGACTTTTTAAATAAAGGAATTTTTGAAGTAACAATATTCTAAATGGAATGGAATCCTCCAAGATAGCTATTTTTCTTTTTGTTCGGTCTCTAATCAAATAGTGACAAGGAAAACTTTTCAATAAATACCCGACGGCCTTCTAATTTTTTAAGGCTAGCAAGAAATTCCATTTTTAGCAAAATTGTCAACTGTTTTCTGCCTAGTCCAGAATTGCAGTTTCTAGTTTCAGTAATCTGCCTGCTGCCCCTAGGGGCTAGCCCAAACCTAGTGGCAGATCTACTACTACCCAAAGAGGGTTCAAAGGTCAACACCTTGAGCCTTTTATCATACCAATATCTTTTTGCTGATTGAACTGTGTTAGACCAAGGGCGGGAAAACCATTTTTTGGGGAGCTCACCCTTGCACATGATCATCTTCCTTCTTGGCTTGCTAGAGGAGAAATAAACACCACCAAAAAACCATAGAAAATTTCTCAAAGATTGTTCCTCATAATTAAACCTGGCAAGAACAAAGCAAACAATTCTCACAACGCCACCACAACTAACAATACGACCATGAATGATATTGATTGTGTTGGGATGATCAATCAATGGTGAAAGTGGCCAATAGGGGGTGAATTGACAAATTAAAAAGTTTGGAAGCAAATTGGAAAATGAAAATAATTGAGACACAAGAATCATAGTGGTTCAACCTTCTAACAAGGTTTACATCCACTACCTTAGCTTCCCACTAAAGATTTTCCAAATTCAGTATTGAATTTCTTCCCCTTTTCTAGGCTAAGGATGCAACCTTGTACACAATCAAAGCTTTCTACCCAAAGCTTTGATCAAACACTCTCTTTTACAAGAAATGGAATAGCAAACTGAAAATCCTCTTAAAGGTTGTGTGTTTGCCCAATTACAAGTTCACTCAAACCCAATACTTGAATAATACAAATGAGAACACTCAAGTGGGTTACAAGATTTGACTTTAATAGGCTAAAAAATGGTTGGATTGGTGCTTGAATGCTTTAGACTTGATCAATTGTTCAATTGTTGTTGTTGTTGTTGCAGCTTTGGAGACTTGTTTATATACCCTCTCATTGATTTCTAACCGTTTGGGTGATTGAGATTATCAATATAGCCTTTGGGCTGCTTTCTTCTCGCAATAGTTGTTAGTAGCCATGTAACACCCCCTTATCATATTCGGTCCCCGAACACGAGTTGGTGATGTCACAAAACCAAGTTAAAACAATTTTCACTATTGAAATTTAAACTAGCAGCCTGTACTGTTCTTGAAAAAAAATTTAATTTTTTTTATAGAAATCAAAAATTCATTTCGAATTTTTTTAATTAAACTAGATTCACTAAGATTTTTAACCATATAAATTAATAACTCAAATTTATTATACAAAAATTTATAAAAATTCACAAACTCACGACAGTGCAGAATTTTAAGAAATCTACTGCCTTATTTTCTGACCTATCATCGGTTAAAATTTCATATATTTTAGTACAAAACTTGAAATTAGTCACCGTTTATTTTCAAAAAAAACTAGACTCAATTTTCAGTTCATATATAAGATTCACTTCCTAATTCAAATCATAGAATTTATACTGATTTTCAAACACACTACATCTGCATAACTTTTAGACAAATTTTAACTCTCTCTATTATGAACAAGTTAGTTACAAATAACTTAATTCTTCATACATTAAAAACATAATGGGACTTACTATGATCAAAACCCACACCATATAAGTTACTAGACCAACCATATTTTAGTTATAAGTTAATACAAACCATAACTAATTATTAGACCATCCATCGATAACTATTATACATGCCATCTAGTATATCCAAGTAGAAAGGATAGAAGTCATTACTGCGAATATAGTAATATACTCTTCAAATATGTAGATGATGCCTAACTACTCTTCCCCTTGAGCTTCGTTTAACCTATGCGTGAAAATCATCACACGCTAAGAATACACGTAGTAAGGCAATGATCCATAATCAAGTGCAATTTGACATAAATATCAATGTAAATAGTTAACAATGCATGTAATTACCTTACTACTTTCATGCATATTAACATAAGTAGAATCACATGTACTAATATATATCAAAGTAAGAAGTTTAATTCTTACCAATACCATTGCCATTTATATAAACAAGCTTACCATATTGTTTTTCAACTTATTTAGCCCAAAGTATTGGAATAAGAGAATCTAAGTACACGAGTCATCCCCATATACTCAACCTTCCTTGAGTATACATGAAATTAGCACCAAAGTTCTTTAATATGTACCGAAGTACTTCTGTATACCCAACATTCCTTGAGCATACATACATGTTGCACCGTAGCGCTTAGAATATTTATACAACTATTTATGACTCTATGGCTAGCCAACTATACTTTTGAATCTCTATATCATACTAGGGCTTTATATCATCAATTATTTCATCCATTGCAATGTATATCAACATATAATAACTTTAGACAGTTCATACCCAAAATAACATTTCTAACTTACGTATGTAAGTAATTAAATTATCAATGCATTTTAAATTCTAATCTTGACATATTTATTATATGCCAATCATATGCTCAATGACATAAATATAATGACAATAAAAATTCAGGTAGGCTCATCGCAAGTCATCCCAATGATGTATAAAACATCAATGTATTATGATATTCATGCAATTGCACTCACCTGGACACTTTGTAGAAGTATATATTTTAATAGCCTCACTAAGCTTGGATTGCACTTTTTATCTTCATTCTTCACCTGATTGGTCCTGGATTTGCTTGTTATTTGTATGTATATGAAATACATAACACAAGCAAATCTTGAGTACATGTCCAAACCTTACTAATACATGTACATATCAAATTGGAAAATTTAATATTTTCAACCAAATACTACTTTGTAATAACAAGGCTTCCTACACTTTATTCCAACCTTGAATTGCACATGACAATCAACTATTTGATAATTTCACCTTAAACCTTAAATTCCCACTCCAAAAGTTTAGGATCCAAATTTTGAAAACTTTCACGTATGACCTTCAAATCTAATAATTTTAACACCAAAATGATCCTTGAACAATGACAAACAACATAGCTATAACTCTTAATTATTCTCAAAATTCTCACTTATTTCACCCTAATTGTCGAATTCACAATATAGTCCCAACATGATGTTTTCTTCATTCAAATGACATAATCAAACTTAGAAAACATCATTCTAATCATTCTCATTATTAAAATAATTTTTACAAAATTTTCCCTAAACTTCATCTTAATAACCAAATAGTCCTTCTATATTTTCCATGAAATTTTTATCATTTCAAGCATAGAAACAACACCACAACAATATTTCCAACATGATTGAACCTTAAAACATGAAATTTCAACATGTTCTTCATAGAACCTAATTACCAACTTCAACTTAGAAGCAAGCAAACTATGTAAAATTGGTACCAAATGAAAGAGAATTTAATAAAGAACAACTTTGTATTTCATGAGCTAACTTTGAATCCAACTCTAAATGCTTGAAATTTGAACTTGAATTTTTTTTCCTTTCTTTAAAACTCACGACAGGAAGCTTGTAAGAATGATCATATATATATATATATATATATTTGGCTTTTCTTTTTACGTCAAATGTCATGATTTTCACCTATTTAACTTATAATATCTCTTATATAGTAAAATGGCCATTTTACCCTTATAATCCAAGGCTCCAATTTATTTCACATGTCCAAATCTTCATCCAAGGGTCAAAAAAAATCATAATATTAGTAGTTTACAGCTATACCATTGAAACAATCAAAATTTCAATCTTGTCCCCATAGATCCAACGGTTGAGATTAAACATGGAAAATCACTTTAAATTAAAGGGTTCATAAATAAGCCATTCTTCCAACAGATAAAAAATATCTAAGGCACATGAAATGTCTTATTTATCCTCAAATATATCAGTTTAAAAATTTCCCAAAATTTTTATTCGATCCAATTTATCAAAAATTACCGAGAACTTCATCGGCTTATAACTTTTAACAGAAATCTCGACTAAAAATCTGATTCCCACACAAATTCTTATACAAGGATAAACTATTCATTTGCGGGATAAAAATTATTTTCAAGAAAATTCTCATTTATGACCTCCAACTTTTCCAAACTTTTCACTTTAGTCACCAAACTTTGAAAGTTTACGTTTTAGTCACTAAACTAAAACCACTAACTTTTAATTTCTTGCAATTTACTCACTAAACTAATATTGTGTTATTACAAGCTAGGCGTATCGGTACGCGAAAAGCTATATTGGTACCTTCCATAAGAAGAAAGATCCGTTGTACAAAAGGGTATCGATATGCGGGAGGGCGTATCGCTACGAAAAGTGAATTTTACAAAGGCGTATCGATACGAATTAGCCCGTATCGGTACAAGCTTTGCTCACTAAAATTTGAGAAATAAGTAAGAGGAAAAATGTTTCGGTACGCCTAAGGGCGTATCCATACGGTATAACTACTTTTTGAACTTATGGTTCCAATAAACTGATAAGGTAACGGTCGAAAATTTATTACTAATGATTTTGAAAATCTAAACACCTCGTATCGGTACGCATAAAGCTGTATCGATATTCAAAGCCTATTTGGTTCTCAAGTATGAATGGTGTATTGATACGACTACACGTTTATCTGTACCCAATAGCCATTTTGTATAAAACGCTTTTCCAGTAGTCAAAATTCGTATCGATATGACCAAGGGTATATCGATACGCCTGGATCAAATTAGGCTATTTGAGTACAAAAACACTTACAAAATATTTGGGGTTTTAGTTTTTGACTTAGAAACAATTTGAAGTTCAAATTCTTGTCATTTTGTGAGACTTTTTGAGTATTTAAAAATTTATCCAATTTTACAAATTAGTCCTTTAAATTCTTGTTATATCAAAAATCAAAATATAGGTTTCACAATCTCTCCATTTTTGATATAACAAACCAAAGTAAATTTTTAAGTCTTTTGAAAAAATACTCCCCCTTTCTTTAAGGGCAAAAGATAGTTTTATTTTGAAAACCTTTTAAAAGATAGTTTTATTTTGAAAACCTTTTAAAATTTAATCTTCAATTCTTCTCCCCTTTTTGTTAGATCAAAATCAATAAGGTTGTAGCGACATTTTTTCCTTTCTTTTAAAAATAAGCGTGTTTTTCTTTTAGAAAATCTGTTGATACGAATTATCCCATAAATCACTTTTGAAATCTTTGTTTAAAGGGATTTCTTTTGAAAAATCATAATCTTTTGAAAATAATAAAAAAAACTTGGAGACGCTACCGGCAACTTGGGTAAGGTAGGCCAGACACCATGAGAAACCAGAGATTCGTTTTGAAAGGTTTCGGGAGTTGGTTACGAGTGGGGAAGGATTAACACTCCCATCACGCTGGAAATCGGTACATGAATATTTGTTGCTTTCAAATTGATGGAATTTTTTGGAACTTGAATTGAATTTAACTCGGCATACTTAATTGAAAATTTGACCTTAATTACACGGGCTTTATCAAGTTGGTAGATTCGAATTAATTGGAAATTTAACTAATAAGGTTGACGATACACTGAACCATAGACTAAACTGACATCATATAAGTCTGACTGTCGTGTTAGTTTATGTTTCGAATCCCGTACGTCACCTTTATGCATGGTGCAAGCAATTAAGATGTGATGTAATGGTTTTGTCAAGTTTTAGTTCTACCTTGAGTCAGTAAGAATTAATTCAAATATTTGGTCAACATCCTTTGAGCTCGGATTGTTACGACACAAATATTGGAATTAATAGATACCTCAGTTTTCTTGATTTAGATTAATCAACATGCAATTAAAATGTTAGAGGTCATATGGATGACAAGAAAAGCTTGGAAATCCAAACACACAAAAGGCTCCCAAGGCACTAACCTAAAAGGCCTAAGTTATAGAAGATCTAATTAGTGATCTAGTTACTAATTAGGTGATTCTAGTATTAACCCTAAATTAATCAACCCTACAAAGGCTAGAAGACCCTAACAAATTATGAGTTATCTTGTGATATGATAATTAATTCAATCGGTTTTAAACTAGTATTCCAATAAGCCAAGGATACTATTTAAGACAAATCAAATTGTTTAAACACGGTTTTAAATAAAATGTCAATCTAATCTCCATATTGATTTTATCGTAAAAGTAATTAAGAAATGTTCAATTAATTTAATGAATTTAAAATTTATCCCAATAAGCCAAGGGTAGATTTAAATTCACTAAATTAATTCGAACCCTAAGTCTAACTATTACTCTGAAAGGACTAAACCTAAATTAATCTAATTAATTTAAAGATCGCGCCCCTGTGAGACGAGCACACGATATTAAATTAATAAAGTTAATTTGCCTAATTCCACCCTAAGACTAGTCTAACAAGCCCAAAACAAAGCAAAGCTCAAACTACCTAAACAAGGCCTAAAAACCACAAAACTAAACACTTACCTAAAAATCCACATATACTCTTATAAACTATAACTATATACTATATACCATATATAACATACATTGTATATTTAAATCTATGATATATATATTAAAACTATGTGTTATGTACATTATAAGAACCTTATATGGAACATATTACATGAAAAAGAGCTTATGTTATATATATATATATATATATATATAACTATATATTATATTTTTTTTTATAAAAACACTATATATTGTACATATCATATAAAAACATACATTGTAAAGAAAATATATATTATAAAAGGCTACATATTATAAACTTTACAAAAAAATATATATATTCATATAAAAGCGATATATTATATTATATACAACTACACATTGAATTATATATATAAAAAGACTGTATATTATGGTATATAAACTATATTTATATTGTAAAACTATATATTATATATTATAAAAACTATATATTGTACATATAAAAAACTAGACATTGCATGTGTATACATATATTCCTTTAGAAATAAATACATTAAATATATTGTATTAAGAAAGCATATTATATATATTAAGATCATATATTATAATATATATTTTAAAGTCATACATTATATCATATATTATATATAATATGAAAACCATATGTTATATGTATAAAAGCGTATATTATATTTTAAAAAAACCCATTCATTATACATAAAAACTATGTATCAACGATACCATATATTATACATATATTATGTGTCATAAAAAGATATATTATATAAAACTAATCATGTTACACAAACATATATCATAACAATCAAGTATATTCTTTAACTTCAATATTGAGCTAATACTAAAAGGTAGAAAAATGGTACCCAAACCCAAGTGATTCGGCTTTTCAAAGGTTGTCCCGGTGATCGTTTTGGGCTGCAAGGGTACTACGGAACGAGTTCGGTCACAGGTTGGACTTGGTTGAAATCGAGGGCCTCGAGGGTCAGCTGGTTAAAGGGATTTCTTTCCCTTTTTCCACGCCCATCTTCTTTTCCCCAAACAAAGAGCGACGTTTCTTTTCAAACCCTAGCGGCCGCCGAGGCGTGATCCGCTGCTCATCGCTGCTTCGGTGGCTGTTTCAATAAACGGGAACCGCCTGAAGCTTCCCTTTTCTCTCATCTTTCTTTCTCACGGATTGGTCTCTTGAGAAAGCTATCCGATTTTAACAAAAAAAAGCCTTTGAACCGTTAGACTTCCTTTCACCAGATCTTTCTCGTTCATTGTTAGATCATCGTTGAACCGAGATATGTTGCTCCCCACATCAAGATGCTTCTATTCACCGTTGGAGCCTCCGGTCGCCGGAAACTGCCTAAGTCGAGGGTAAGCTTTCCCCCTTTCCTTCTTGTTCGAATTAAAGAAAAGATAAACCTAAGAACCCAGAAGTATGTTCTTTGTATTGATAAAAAAAACCTAACTTTGCTTCTTGATTCGGAGAGAAAAAGATAAAGAAAAACTCTACAATGCTTTTTTCTTTTCTATTGATTCTTGAATCCCGTACATTGTCTAGGGTTCAGTTTATATAACCGAATTACATTGATGAAGGAAAAAAAACTATCTAAAAATCTATTGGTTACTAATTTCATTTTGTTTGTATTCATGTCTGTTTCTGACAGTGTTGGTTTGTTTCCTCCTTTCCTTTGTTTCCATGCGTGACCTGGCCGGCGGAGAGGGGATCAAAAAGGTTGTCGATTGAGGACTCGAACGGAGATGATCCTAGCCATTGATGCGGCTTGGATCTGATGGTTGTTGAAGTTGCAGCGTTAGGCTGAAGTGAGGATGCCCTAGGGTTCTTTTCTCCAAATGTGATCTAGGCTGTCTAATCTTGTTTTCGGATCCAACGGTCCAGGATGAGCTGCGCAAATAAAAGGCAGAGCTAGGGTTTTAGTTATCTAGGGCCTTATTGGGCCATGTAATATATGTAATATTTATTGCGCTGTGATATGTATATAGACTGATTTTATTTAAAGGACTTGGGCTTTTTATTATAAGTTTATAGTTTTTTTTGTTTCTTCTCTTATTCTAATAATATAATAACAATAGTAATATAATAATAATAATAATAATAAGAAACAATAGCAATAATAATAGAAAACGACAACAAAAAGAAAAGGCAATAATAAGATGACATAATACATTAATAATGTTTTGAGTTTTTCAAATGAGCAATAATATAGTAGATTATAACAATAACGGCTATGCAACACACACATACACACTCATATATATATATCACTTCGTAATAGTAATAGTATCATTTTTTGGCTTTCTGGTTTTAATGGTAATTACATTCACATATATAGATAGTTAAAATTAAGCAAAGCCTATAGTGCAGTATTTAGAGTAGTAACATATATATATAAGCCCATTATTGTAAAACAAAAATAAAAGGTTCATCCCGGACAAAATCAGTGATTACGATTGCCCTGTTTGCTTATATTTGTGGAACAAGAATATAAAAAAGACCATAAGCATTAATTTTGTCTCACTTCCCTGTTGGACGATTTGCTTTTCCAGAAGGGCATCGAGCAAATAAAAATAACTTGTTTTCCCGGAGCAACGAAAACAACTGGATGCCACTGGCATGTCCCTTTGAAATGGCAATGGACTGACCAGGTAGCAAATGATTCACTCCTCCGAAGTGGCAGTGAATGAATTTATATAACTTGTTTTCCCGGAGCGGCGAAAACATATTGGGTAATATTGGCGTGTCTTTCTGAAATGGCAATAGACGAACCAGAACAACAAATGATCCATTCCTACGAAGCGGCAGTGAAAGAATCCAAATAACTTGTTTTCCTGAAATGACAGAAACAAAACCAGGCAAAGACGACATGTTCCTCTAAAGAGACAACGAACAAATCCAATGTCCTTGCATGGTAGAAGAAATTGTTTCCCTGGAAGCGGTAGAAACCAATCGTGTAGACGCGTCCCTCCGAAATAGCAGTGAACGAATACCAATTCTTCAAATAAAGGTTATATTCCTCTTGGGCCTAAGGATAGGCCATTATGCTAAAAGTTTCTATTCTTCATGAACTTGAACGGATATGCTATTTTTTGACTTTCCTGACTGAAGATTCCTGAGCTATTGAGCATTTTCCTCCTTTGCTCTAAAATCCTGATGTGGTGAGTTTGAAATCCCTCGCATGAAATCCTTTCTTGGACTTTCACTTCGTCGTTACTCATCTTCTTAGGAGATATCCGACCTATCTTTAAAATATTTTGGACTCTCGGCCACTTCCCTCTTCTTGGTCCATTGATCTCGATCTTTTCTCGACTTCCTGTTCATTTCTTTTTACTTGTGGTTCCTCGCCTCACATTCAGGTTTAACCTTTTATCCTCCATTCCCTTGAGTTCTTAGAACTTTTTGCTCTAAAGCACCTTTACAGGTTTTCTCTTTCAGAGATCTTCTCTTTTTTTCCTTCTTCTTGTTCTTCTTCTTCTTCTGTGTGCCTTTACGGGTTTTTGCCTCTAGTTCCTTGGATTTCAACACGAGAGGCATTTGCTATCCTTTCTGGGCAGGTTTTGTATCTGACGTCCTCCCGCCTTAGCTTTGGCTAATTTCTTTTCACGTCTTGAATAGAGTGTTAGTTTCATCATGCTTCATTGACTTTGTCCTTAAGATCGCAAGTTCCTCCGAATCTTTTCGCCTTTTCATGGCTGGTTCTTCGGACTACGAATCATTCTTTGCACCAATTTCTATTGTGTTGGCATCTTAGCATCATGCTCGGATGGTTTACTGAGAGCCCAAAGGTCTGAATAGGAAACACAACAGCTTCTGATGCTTGAAAGCTGCTCTCCTTGCTACAAAAATCCTTGACCTTTCACCACATCTCAGGGTCTAGAGTATTTCTTCTCAAAGTTCTTCACTCCCCTAGGCCTAACATTACTGAAGGTGAAAATTGCTCTCCTCACGTCGAATTTATTCGATCTTCGCAAATGTTGATGGATCACAGATCCTTTTCATTTCAAGCTTATTGTATTATCCACAAAGATTTCACCTTTCTTCATGTTCATCTCATCATAAACTTCTCATCTTTCTATCAAGGTTGATGTCTGAATAGTTCTTGTCATCATAAACTACTTATTCTCCTAGACGAGCTTTTCTTGTGATAGACCAATCCCTCTTGGAAAAGTGAGTTCTTATCCTTGGGAGTTCTTCAAAATATTGGTTGGGTGAGTTCTTTATCACTTAGGGGCTCGTCATCTTTATTGAGATCTACCCCTCCAAACGGGCAGTTTCAAGTCCAAACCTTTTCTAATCTTTGAATCTGTCAAAAGCCACCAGAACGATTTGATGATATGAGTTAGCATGATCCTAACCTAGGGATGTCTAACTACATATGATGCATGGATTATGACATTTTTAGAGATGCTATGGAAGCATTCTTGCTTTCTGGTTGATCACCGTTAACTTCCACAGCTTTCTGTCTTTGCTAAATCTTCACTTTATTGATTTGAATAAGATCTATCACTTCTTGAAGTCCACCTTCGGAACATCGCCCCACTCAACTTGGGCTTCCTTATTTTCTCTTCGTTGACTTTTCATGACTAGTCCTCTTCATTCTCAACATTGGGGTGGACACATTCCCCTAAATCTTCCAAACCTTTCTTATTTCCACAAGGTTCGAACTTCGCTTTTAATAACTGGATCGCCCTCATTCGTTTTTCTTAAATAGTGACGTTGACTCGCACCGGTCAGAATGACATTACTCTCATTTAACTTGAATTTAACTATTGCTTCTTCACGAACTCTTCATTGTGAGCTTTCTACAATCTCTTTGTTCGGGTGAACTCATGCCCTACAAATTTCTAAATTTCGTCATTCCCAAATCTCTAAACGGTCTAGCGAATGAGACCTCGTTGTTGTTTTCCCCGTGATCACTAATAAATTATGCTAGGTCAGCCATGGAGACTCTTGAACTAAAGTTGTGCAGAAAAGCCTTCATCGTCAAATGCTCGAAAAGTCCAAGATAGTGGCACCACCTTCACTCAAGACTCTTAAGGACAATGATCAAGCCATAAATCCCCAACGTGAACAAATCCATCTTTATAACCTCACCCGAGTGTGTAGGTATGCTCTCATGAAAAGGCGTTTATGTACTGACGATTCTGACTCAAACATTTGTCCTAATCTTCACTCATTGTGGCTAAGGTTCTAAACTTCGACGGATAATCACGGGACTTCGACGTCTTTGTGTAAACTCAGTTCTTACGAATACTCTTCTGATTAAATAAAGCTCTATATCCCTCAATTGTAGGTATTAAGTCATTCTCGTTAGAAGTGCAGCAACAGAAAACGGGATTCCAAAACAAAATGGTAGCTCAGAACAAAGGCTGATCAACTCGGACATACGTCAAGCGTGTAATATCACCATAACTTTCACGAAACCGAATTTGCAACCGTCGATCCCATCCTTCCCCGATCTATCTCAATTCTCGCAACTCATTTTGTTGTAAGCTGACGTAAGTATACCCCGTTCGCTTGATAAACTATCGCCTTGTACCCTTTAGTTGTCTTCTGACCAAGGTCGGAAGGCCGAGTCGATGCTTTCTTTCTTAAGATACCCTTTTTTTCCTGATCTTAGTAGTACATCATCTCTTCCTCGGGTTCAACGGTTACTTACCCTTAACCCACTGTTATGGTCCATCTTCTATCTCAATGCTAGGCTGAAGACATGCCCCATGAGCCTAAATTTTCAAAAGAATTCAATCTTTATTTTTCTGAGCCAACCAAGGCCTTATGGTACATACTATTTTCGTTTCCATGAACTGTGTAGCGTGCGAGGGCTTGCTACTATTCTTGTCAGAATCGCTGACAGGTTTGTGCTAGGCTGATCATGCACAGCTTTGACCTTGCACGCCAAACTCCCTTCTAAAAGTGCGGAGAGATCTTATTCTTTCTATTTCTCTTTCTTTCCTTTCTTTTCTTTTCTCCTACACATTGGTTTACTAATCAATATTTCAACCGATGATACTTTTTGGGTTAATATACAAAATCAAAATTAATAATAAAAGAATAGAATGCCCTGGATATCAAATGCAACAGCGTCTTAGATTCGATCCCTGGTGATCAACAGTTTTCCTTTGAATGTTGTGGTGATATTTTCAAAATTCCTATTAGATTGCTCGGTTCATCCTCATGATTATGGTACTTGTTTGATCTATCCGAAAACTACTCCTCCTAGTTCTCATTATCTTTCTCCATAAAAAAATTTAAGCTTTCTGACTTTTATTTAGCCCATGGAACGCGGATAATGTCATTCTAAGAATTCTTAAGCTTAAGTATATACTTCTGATTATAATCGAAATTGTGTCAGTGTCCTCAAGGATTCATCTCTGAAGCTAGGGTTTTGAACATGTGAAACATAGCTCCTTATTAGATTTGTTCTCCTCCTACAGCTCCATCAGGATACTCTGGGACTTATTTAATTCGTATTTCATTTCCTTTTTCTTAAGGGAATTCAACTCATCACAGTCCTTTGTCTTGAGAATAATGATGGAGCATACAACAATACCCCGAGTTACTTGGCATATTCATGTTTTGAAAACTTACTCATATAGCCAAGGCTTTTGACTCAATTAGAGTAAGTGGAGCAAAACATCCTTATTTAGTCTTTTTGCTATAGTGGAGTACCCCTTTAATTTTTAATTAATTTTTGTTTTGTTTTGAAACACACTATTTTCCTTTTGAGCCACATTCAAGCAACTCTATTTGGGTTTTCCTATGAGATTTTCTTATTCATCGAACATTATCGAAGGAGTAGTAATCTGGCTTCTTATGCTTTACCGACCAGAGCAGACTGAGGGGGAATCACGCTTCATTGTTATCACAGCATTCGATTGATCTTTTTATTAGAAATAACGCCACATCATGCATGTGATATCCGGGGTTCTACGAGGGCAAGAAGGGATATATACATATATAGGATCGTCATTTTGAAAAAAAGATGCATCATTTCATTAAAATATAAATCTGCAATCAACATAGGCCCTTTCAAAAAAGAACTTTGCTACTTTAGGGCAAATGGTAGCAAAGTTGATTCCACGCACTACTTCAAGAGAAAAATTAGAGTGCACATAAACTTAAACATTAACCCCTAATATAAACACGGAAAAACATGGGCAAGATGCATCAAAACTCTAGACAACTTTGGAACTGACTTCTCATTCATTTCACTTCTTCAGTCCTTCACCTGAGGTAACTGATTCCCCCATCTCTTTTGTTTTCCATTGCTTAACCATATCAAGTGTCAGTGTCCCATTACCGAGTAGCTTCTTTATTTCTTCTTTCAAAATCCAACACCTCTTAGTAGGGTAGCCTGACGCCCCCATATGGAAATCGTAAACTCTATCCGGATTGTATTTAAGAAATGGATCTGTTGTCTCCTCTATTGGCCTAGAGGTGATATATCTCCCTTGAATTAGATGAAGAAGCAAGAACATAATTGACGTCTTGAGAACCTTGAGTGGTTCCCTTGTTGGACGTTGCCCCTTATTTAATTTCTCCTTGTTTATTTCCTTCTCGGTCATAGATGTCTTCTTGTTCCCCTCTCCAACCTGTAGAGAACTCTGATCTTGATAAGATATTGACAATGACCGATTGTGACACTGGTTTCGGTCCTAACTTTTGTTGGACAGTCTCCTTGATAAGTATGTGTTATTCCTTTATTTGCATATGTAACCCGGCCGGCGAAGAGGGGACCAAAAAGGTTGTCGATTAAGGATTTGAACAGAGATGATCCTAGCCATTGATACGGCCTGGATCCGATGGTTGTTGAAGTTGCAGCGTCAGGCTAAAGTGAGGATGCCCTAGGGTTCTTTTCTCCAAATGTGATCTGGGTCGCTGATCTTGTTCCCGAATCTAACGGTCCAGGATGAGTTGCACAAATACAAGGCAGATGGGGTTAGCATGTTTATCAGATTAAGGCTAGGGTTTTAGTTATTTAGGGCCTTATTGGACCATGTAATATTTAATGCTCTGTGATATGTATATAGACTGATTTTATTTAAATGACTTGGGTTTTTTATTATAAGTTTATAGTTTTTTTGTTTCTTTTCTGATTCTAATAATATAATAACAATAGTAACATAATAATAAGAAACAATAGCAATAATAATAGAAAACGGCAATAAAAAGAAAAGGCAATAATAAGATAACATAATACATTAATAATGTTTTGAGTTTTTCAAATGAGCAATAATATAGTAGATTATAACAATAACGGGTATCAACACACACACATATATATATATATATATATCACTTAGTAATAGTAATAGTAACATTTTTTGGCTTTTTGGGTTTTAATGGTAATCACATTCACATATATAGATAGTTAATATTAAACAAAGCCCATAGTGCAATATTTAGAGTAGTAACATATATATAAGCCCATTATTGTAAAACAAAAATCAAAGGTCCATCCCAGACAAAACCAGTGATTACAAAAGTAAATAAAGCAAGATATAAACAATGAATAACTCCAAGCTAAATAAAGCAACATAGATATTATAAAATTCAAAGCATTGTTCTAAGCAACATAATAAGCTAACTCAAACTTGAAAACATAAACCAAAGCAATTATTCAAATTCATTGGAATTCAAATAAAAACATAGGTGCATAAACTTAAATCCTAATATGATATGATATTATATGCAATAAGCCTAATAATCATTTTCATCCTATCTTTATCCTCTTTATCATCTTCCATGGCATCATTACCAAGAGAATGTCCACACTACTCTCCATGAAAAGCAGTGAAAGTCATATCCATCGAAGCTTGACGAGTCTTGATAGAAGTAACTTTAGCCTCCAAGGATGTGAAGTGAGTGTCAAGAGATGTGAAGCCGACAACCATGCTTGCATCCAAAGAAGAAAACTTTCCGTCAAGATAAGCCATGAGGGCATCAAGGGAAGGCCGAGGTTGAGCAACTGGATCAACTGGAACATTCTCCACGTGTTCGGGCTGAACATCATTGGGATGATGGTGAGAGGCACTTCAAGGTCATAGGAGCAATCAATCCCGATCTTGTGGAACATGTATCTTAAGGCGGTGCCATAGGTGAATGATGTCACAAGAGTAGTATGACGATTCTGAACAAGGAATACTATCTTGGCAAACATAATCTAAGGTAGGTTAAGACGCTTACCCTCACGCAAACAACGGATCCAAAAATTAACTTTTCGAATCATAGACCATTTACCACCGGATGGTCAAAATTACCAAGTGATAAGAGAATGAAGGAAGAGATCATGAACATCAAGAACGGTCACGAAGCCACTTTGAGTATGTTCCAAAGAATCCTCATCATCTATTCCCACATCGTCTAAACCCAAAAGATTTGTTATAGAAGAAGAATCGAGTTGAATTTTTTTCCCATAATGTAGGATTCTATAGCAATAACCTCAATTTTCCCTTGGTTGTAAATACACTAGCCATTTGAGTAAAAAAATAAGGACAAGGTTTTTATAAAGTATGTCGGGTATGCTAAAAAATGACATGAACTTCCATTGAGTTAATAAATCAAGGTAAAGAAAGTGAAATTCATCAGAAGTCGTGAAAGGAATAGAAACAATGCAATCACGACAAATTTTGAAATTTTGGTATTGTTTAAAACGATCCATGGCGCGGGTAAATTGAGGCTCATTAAAACAATATTGAAAATATATAGTTTAAATTCAGTTTTGTACCATTATTTTCAAGAATGGGATTTGGATTTGAGGAACTAGATGCAATCTATTTTCTCGCTCTTTTTTTAGGACCCATGACAAAAACCTGAAAAAGAAATCAAACCACAAAAACAATGTATGCATAAATATCACATTCAATCCAATAAATAATCCAATGATCAAGGTATTGTAAAAACACGTATTGTATAGATTAAAACCATATAAAAGTATAAAAAAGAATTTTTGGTGAAAGAAAAAACTGTGTAGAAAAATATACGAGTATAATTTTGTATTAGAACCAAAAAAATTTAGTTTTGAAAAATACTTTGTATAATCTTTGAAAATAATGTTATATACATACTAGATATATAATTTTGAAACATAAACAATGTATAAATATGAAGGAAATCAAAAAGAAAATAAAATAGTGTTTATAACTTGAATGAGGAGATGATTTGCACAATACTTGATGATGCTAACTCGGGTTTAATGTTGAAAATAAAAGCCTTAAAAGATTTTGATGATTTGTGAGAAAAAAAGGGTTTAAAGGGTTTTTATAGGTAAAAACTGACCTAGGGTTTTAGAGAGAAAGTTAAGTTTGGGTTAAATTTGGAAAAACCCCTTTTAATGACTCATTTACGGCTCTAGCGGCTACAGGTACCGATACGCTAATGAAGCATACCAAAACTGTGTACCGATATGGAATGTACCCGTACTGATCCCTAACTCGTACCGGTACAGGTGAACTTGTACCAAAATTGCCTCATGATACCCATATCGATATACAGAGACCTGTATCGATACCCTTGAGCCAAAAATGTTATTTTTGACTACAAAGAGCTCAAAAATTCGAACTTAATCAAATCGATATGCATGTATATGATATGAGATCATCATGAATGAGCAAAAACAGATGCATATTGCCCCTAACAACAAGAATAAATGATATAGGAGCAAAACACAAAACATGGAAATCATACAAATTCAAGTAAATTTTGAACACCAAAAGGCTCTAAGGTTCAAGAAATAATAGTAAGCCCTAACTCTCTCCTAAAAGACCAAAAACGCTCTTTGTCTAAAGGTTTGGTGAAGATATCCGCTAATTGGTTCAAGGTGTCTACATAGTCTAGAACTACCTCATTTTTCAAGACATGATCTCTAATGAAATGATGTCTTATCTCTATGTGCTTAGTTCTAGAGTGTTGGATGAGATTCTTAGTGAGACAAATAGCACTCGTATTGTCACACTTTAGAGGGATGGTACCTACTTCAATTCCATAATCTAAGAGTTGTTGCTTCATCCAAAGGAATTGAGCACAACAACTTTCGGCTGAAGTATATTTCACCTTGGTGGTAGATAATGCTATACTATTTTGCTTTTTAGAAAACCACGATATGAGCATACTACCTAGAAATTGACAAGTACCATAGGTACTCTTTATATCTATCTTACAACCTCCATAATTCGCATCCAAATAAATATGCAAACTAAAGGAGGAATCTCTAGGATACCAAAGGCCTAAACAAGGTATGTCTCTAAGGTATCTAAAGATTCTCTTAACAACTTGTAGGTGTGATTCTCTTAACTAAAGGAGAAATCTAGCACACAAGCAAACACTAAACATGATATTTGATCTACATGCGGTAAGATAAAGCAAAGATCCTATCATTGATCTATAAAGCTTTAAATCAACACACTTACCTCCTTCGTCTTTGTCAAGCTTTGTAGAAGAGCTCATTGATGTGGCTTAAGGTTTTACATTCTCCAAGACAAACTTTTTGAGCATGTCTTTGATGTACTTAGCTTGATTGATGAAGATGTCATCCTTCCTTTGTTTGATTTGGAGTCCCAAAAAGAGGAGCTCCTTCATCATGCTCATCTCAAATTCACCTTGCATCAACTTAGCAAAATCTTGGCAAAGTAATTCATTAGTAGAAATGAAAATAATACAATCAACAAATATTTGTACTACTAAAATGTCTTTGCCTTTTCTTTTAATAAAAAGTGTAGTATCCACCTTTCCTTTGTCAAAACATTTTTCAATCAAAAAAATTGACAACCTTTCATACCAAACTCTAGGAGCTTGTTTCAAACCATATAAAACCTTTGAAAGTTTAAAAACATGGTTTAGATATTTTGAATCTTCAAAACCGGGGGGTTGCTCTACATACACTTCTTCATTTATAAAACCATTTAGAAAATCACTTTCACATCCATTTGAAAAAGCTTAAATTCATGGTAACATGCAAATGCAAGAAGCGTCCTAATAGCTTCCATTCTAGCTATGGGTGCATAGGTTTCATCAAAATCGATTAATTCATCTTGAGTGTAACCTTGAGCAACAAGTATAACCTTATTTCTCATTATGTTACCACTCTCATCTAGTTTGTTTCTAAAAACCCATTTAGTTTCTAAAAACCCATTTAGTTCCTATGATAGATTTATTATTTGGCATATTAACTAATGTCCATACTTTACTTCTCTCAAATTGATTTAAGTCTCTTGCATAGCCAATATCGAATAATCATCATTTAATGTTTCTTTTAAAATTTTAAGCTTTATGCATGAAATAAATGCAAAACAATTACATGTATTTCTAAGAGAAGATCTAGTGGTTACCCCTATGGATGGATCACCCAAAATCTCACCACCTTTGACATAGTTGAACTCCCTTGGGTAGGTCACCTCCTTTTCCTCTAGAGACATGTCCTTCAAGGCTTCTAAAGGTGGATCTTATGCTTCTTCTTTATTTGGAACTTTATCCACCTCTGATGATTTTTCTTCACCATCATTGACATAAAAATTCCTACATCATCATCATCACAAGAATCCTTTCTCGGAAGGAGGCTATCATCAAAAACCTTATGTATAGACTCTTCTACTACTAAAGTTCTCTTGTTAAATACGCGATAGGCTTTAGAGTTTAAAGAATAACCAAGAAAAATTTCTTCATCACTTTTAGCATCAAATTTTTTTAAATTGTCTTTTCCATTATTTAAAACAAAACATTTGCATCCAAAAGGATGAAAATAGCTAAAGTTAGGCTTTTTGTTTTTAAGAAGCTCATAAGGTGTTTTCTTTAAAATAGGCCTAATCATTACATGGTTAACAATATACAAGAAGTATTAGTGGCTTTCACCCAAAAATACTTAGGCAAATTATTTTCACAAAGTATGGTCCTACCCATTTCCTCTAAAGTTTGGTTTTTCCTCTCAACAAACCCATTTTTTGAGGTTTGCGAGAAGCGGAAAAATTATGGCTAATCCCATTTGAATTACAAAACTCCTCAAAACCTAGGTTTTGAAATTTTGTTCTATGATCACTCATAATGTGAGAAATAGAGTGGCCAACGTTATTTTGAGTTACTTTTGAAAATGTGATAAATTTTTCTAAAGCCACATCCTTGATACTTAAAAATAAAACTCAATTGTATCTAGAGTAATCATCAACTAAAAAAAACACATGATTTTCCACCCAAACTCATTGTTCTAATAGGACCAAAAAGATCCATCTGGATCAATTGTAAAACTCTACTTGTAGAAACATCATTAATAGGTTTGAAAGAAACTCTTTGATGTTTGCTTTTTGCACAAGCATTACGAATTTTATCATATGAAAACTTTTTTTTTAGCAAACCTCTTACAAGATCATTTGAAATCAAATTTTCTAAAACACTCATGCTTGCATATAACCATGAATCATGTTCATCTTTAGCAACAAAACATGTATTTGAAATATGAATGTCATCTAAATGCATCATGTATATGTTTCCTATGCGATAACCAATAAGCACAAGTTTGTTAGTTTCAATATTGATAATTTTGCAACCATTTAAATCAAAAAGCACATTGAAACACTTATCACAAAGTTGGCTTATGCTCAAAAGATTATGATTAAGACCATTGACATGTAAAACATTATCAATAAGGATAGAAGAGTGATTACCAATGAAACCAATTCCTTCAATATGGCCTTTGGAGTTGTCACCAAATGTTACTACTCCTCCACTCTTTGGTTTTAGCTCTAAAAATTAACTCTTTTCACTGGTCATGTGTCTCGAGCATCCACTATCAAGGTACCATGAATTTGCACATGAAGCTTTGGCCTTGTAGTAATGCTCCCCCTACAAACAAAGAACTACGTCTTGATTTTTGGTACCCAAATCTTTTTGGGTCCATGGGTATTAGCTCCCAAAATCTTGGTTCCCTTGGGAATCCAAGAAGCAATAACACTAACATAATTAGAAGTGATTAGTTCCTTAGGAACCCAAACACTCATAATCCTCTTTCCATAAGAGGGCCTTTGGAAGCTTCTTTGCTTGTAGCCACCAAAGTTCCCTTTTTCACATAGTTGGGTTTTGAAGATTGTCCTTTTTCAAAACTAGATTTCCCGACTTTATTTAAGGAAGCTTTGAGATCACCTACTTCCTTTTGGTGATCATCGTGAACTTTAGAGAGAAGGTTGTTTAAATCTTGATTTTTCTTTTCAAAATCATTTTATTTTTCTTGTAAATCAATAACATTCTTCTCAAGTTCTGAGTTGGTTTTAGATAGGAAATTGTTTTGGTTTTTCATATCAGAAATTGTTTTCTTGTTTTTCAAAATTGATTCATTGTATTTCTCTATCAACTCATCATATACCTCTTGAAACTCAGCATAAGCTTCTTGAAGCTCATCAAAAGTAAAATCAAAGTTAGATAAGTTAGAGGTTACCTTAGGATCATCTTCTAGTGTCATAAGACAAAGGTTGACTACTTCTTGCTCCTCTTCATCGGATGATTCCTCATCACTCCAAGTAACAACATGAGCCTTGAGATTTTTCTTATTCTCAAATCTCTTCTTTTTGAGTTGGGGATAATCAAGCTTGATGTGTCCCAGCTTCTTACACTCATAGAAAACAATTTGATTCTTCTCTTCCTCTTTGTTCTTGTTCTTGAAATCTTTTCTTCGATGAGACTTTCTTCCCCGGTTGGATTCATGAACCGAGTGAATCTTTTGGCTAGCATGGCCAATTTTTCCTCTTCATCTTCACTCGAAGCACTCTCTTTTTGCAAAGCCTTGAGAGCTATTCCCACTTTCTTCTTTTCTACTTCTTTCTTTTTTATCTTCTTCTCTTCTCTCTCTCTTTTTCTTCTTCTCTTTCTTTCTTCATAATCTCATAAGTAAGGAGAGAACCCATGAGTGCATTGAGCTTCAAGGTATTGAGATATTTGGCTTCAATGATTGTGGTTCTCTTTCCATCCTATGATTTAGGAATAGAATAGATAAGCTTATGGACAAGCTTGTCTTCCGAGATAACTTCTCCAAATCCTTTAAGACCGTTGATTATGACAAAGAAACGATCAAACATCTTGGTGATGTCCTCATCTGGCCCCATCTTGAAATTCTCATAGCTCAAGTTGAGGAGTCCAATCTTGGTCACCTTTACATCATTTGTGCCTTCATAGGTGGTCTCGAGCTTGTCCCATATCTCCGTTGCACTTGTTCAAGAAGACATATTTGAGTACTCATCCGGTCTAAGCACACAAAAGAGCATGTACATTGTTTTGTCATTGACTTACAATCTTCTCTAATCTTCATCGGTCATCTCAAGTTTGGACTTTGGAACAAACCGATTTTCTTCTCTCTTCATCGGTATGCTTGGTCCATCTTCTACTATATCCCATAAGAGGTAGTCGTTAGATTTGATGAAGAGCCTCATTCGATTCTTCCAATAAAGATAGTTATCCCCATTGAAATAAGGCGGTTTGGTGATTGATTGAGACTCGTAGAGGTTGTTGCCGAAAGTGGAGGACATGGCTTGACTTCTAGTTGATTGAATCACATTCGGATCGTCTCAAGAGGATGTTAATCATTTAAATGAGCTAGGCTCTGATACCAATTATTGGGATGATCAATCAATGGTGAAAGTGGCCAAGAGGGAGTGAATTGGCAAATTAAAAAGTTTGAAAGCAAATTGGAAAATGAAAAGAATTGAGACACAAAAGTTATAGTGGTTTAACCTTCTAAAAAGGTTTACATCCACTACCTTAGCTTCCCACTAAGGATTTTCCAAATTCATTATTGAATTTCTTCCCATTTTCTAGGCTAAGAAGGCAACTTGTGCACACTCAAAGCTTTCTACCCAAAACTTTGATCAAACACTCTCTTTTACAAGAAATATAATAGCAAACCGAAGATCCTCTCAAAGGTTGTTTGTTTGCCCAATTACAAGTTCAGTCAAACTTAATACTTGAATAAAAAATGAATACAAATGAGAACACTCAAGTGGGTTACAAGATTTGACTCTAATAGGCTCAAAAATGGTTGGATTGGTACTTGAATGCTTTAGACATAATCAATTGTTCAATTGTTGTTGTTGTAGCTTTGGAGATTTGTTTATATACATTCTTATTGATTTCTAACCGTTTGGGTAGTTGAGATCATCAATATATTCGTTAGGTTGCTTTCTTCCCGCAACAAATGTTGTTAGGTAGCCAGGCGTATCGGTACGTGAACAGCTGTACCGGTACCTACCATAAGAAGAAATAGTCGTTGTACAAAAGGGCATCGATACACGGAAGAGTGTATCTATACGAAAAGTGAATTATACAAAGGTGTATCAATACGACTTAGCCCATATCGGTACGAATTTTGCTCACTGGAATCTGAGAAATAAGTAAGTGGAAAAAAGTTTCGGTATACCTAAGGGCGTATCGATACGGTATAACCACTTTTTAAACTTACAGTTACAATAAACTGACAAGGTAACTGTCAAAAATTTATTACCAAAGATTTTGAAAATCTAAACACCTTGTATCTGTACACATAAAGCTGTACAGATACTCAAAGCCTATTGGGTTCTCAGGTATGAATGGCGTACCGATACGGCTACATGCGTATCAGTACCCAATAGTCATTTTGTATAAAACGTGTTTCCAGTAGCCAAAATCCGTATCGATACGACCAAGGGTGTATCGATACACCTGGACCAAATTGGGCTATTTGAGTACAAAAACACTTACAAAATATTTTGGGTTTTAGTTTTTGACTTAGAAACAATTTGAAGGCCGAATCCTTGTCATTTTGTGAGACTTTTTGAGTACTTAAAATTTTATCCAAGTTTACAAATTGTTCCTTTAAATCCTTGTTATATCAAAATTAAAGTATAAGTTTTACAGATTGGGATAGTACCGGGTTCGCCAAAAAAAACTCAAAGCCACCATGCCATCGTGAACTTCAAGCTACCGTATGTCATCAAATGGGCAACACCGCTGGCACCAAGTTGCCCACCTCACACCCCCTAGGGGCCGAGGCCCGACCCCTCCAAATGTGAGTTAGGGGGCACGGTTCACTACCCTCGAAAGAGCTAAAAAATCTGCCTGAACTGCTCCATGTAGACATTGCCATGTCTGAAATGGGGATACTTTTCCCCAGCATCCTGTTAGTGGCCGCCCAAGGAACTGTTTGCTCCTCATAGTGTGCGAGGCTGCCGCACCATGAGGTCACCCAAAGTTGTTGCTTAACCCCTCATTGGGACCCTTTAAAGAGCTTAAAAAATAAACTAGCACTACCTCTAGTAGCCATAGTCGTGTCTGAAATGGGGACCTTTTTCCCCAACCAAGAAAATCAAACTATAATACAAACTCGTTTCCAATCTCTTGTTGATCTTCCAAGGCCTTCCCTCGAACATGATCCTGCAAAAGAAAAGAGCAGTGAGTACTTACCCAACACCGAAAAGTTCATCCATGGCTTTGCACCTCGTTCCAACCTGTCGAAACTATTTTTTTATGCGGGAAAATAGCTTGATGATTAATTTTGAAAATTAGGGGTTTTGTCTTTTTTAATTTGATTTTTGAAAATCAATTTGGAGTCACCACCGATCACTTCGAGATAGACCGGACATCATAAAAACAACCAGAGATTTATTCTTTTTTAAAAATTGGGTTCGGGAGTCAATTACGTGTGGGGAAGGATTAGCACCCCCACAAACGCCCGTTATGGGTACCTTTAATTTTACGTGACATTTTGGCATTTCGAATAATAATTTGAATTTAATTTAACCCTTAATTATTAATTGAATTTCAATTCTATATGGAGATATTTTTTTTATAAGAAAATACATTTTTTTTCTGAATATGAGATTAGAAGCACGCAGTTACCTTAGGACACCCCTATTCATATTCAAAAATATATTTTCAACATAAAAGGTTTTTAATGCATGATCGATTATTGTCTTATTTATTTTAAGTTCTAACTTAAAAAGGCTCTAATCAATCGTCTCTTATTTAATTCTATGAATATTATTCAATTTTAAAGTGATTTCCTTTGACCACCGTTGACATTCGGCTGGCCGCTGTAAGGCGATTTCCGGCCATCGATTGGAACCCTAAAATTTCTATTTTCTAAGTTTTTAACCCTAAAACCTAAGATCTAACCCTGGTTAAATAAAACCACCCAACTTCACCCTCCTAAGGCTTAATCTACCCATAGACACTCATTTTCTACTCTACTGAGGCTTAAAAACTTTTAGATCGACAAAGAGATAAACACCAAACTACTTCCTCTTTTCCGATTCTACTTTTATGTTTTTTTTAGTTTTCCCCTTTAAAACAAACTAACAGTTTTTTGTTTTTTTTTGGTTTTGCAGGATTCAAAATGAAAGCGAGATGTTACCTTTTCGGCCGTAAAACGATGATCCGATCTTCAACTCCGACGACAGTCTATGGCTCTAATGGTGCCGTTCAGCCTTCGTTGACTCCTCAGCTTCCCAGTGTCTCCTCCTCTTCTTGACAACCGTTCGATCTCCCAGGTGAGATTTCCAAATTACCTCTTCTCTTTCTGTTTTTATTTTATTATTTATTTATGGTAAGTCATTAATAGATCTGACATCTTTTTTCTCTCTCTATTTATAAGTGGGCCGACCGAGATGTCATGGATAACATCATATTGATGATGTCATCGGTAGTTGTATCCAACTAATGATTGAAGAAACGCAGATCCATGTCTCATTGTTTGGTCCAATGGCATGTTGCCACATGAACAAAATGGGCGGGAAAAATCTGGGTTAAACCAAATTTGTGTTTGTTTGTTGGATTATAACAGCTGTATCAAATAGGAATTTGGGTCTTGTATTTGTAACTTGGACTTTGAGTGTATAATGGATATTGTAAAAGATTTTGAGGCTTATTGAATATTTATGAATATTGGACTGATTTTATTGGATTTATTTATTATATACTATTTTATTTTTAAGCGAAATATATATAGGTACCAGGATAAAATTCGAGTCTTACACAACCTTGCTGGTGGGGGCGACACGGGGTTCTATGGCCATGGCTTGACCATTCTAACCTCACCAACCTATGACCTTGAGATGGTCGGACCCTACCCTCGCACATTAGACCGAAAAAAGGATGAACAAAGATAGGAATGAGAAAATCTCCTCAAAATTCTAGAGAGAAGTCAGAGGATTTTCTCTCACCAAAAATCTCCATTTCTCCACTTCCATGTAGACATTGAACTATGGATTTTAGATTGTTGCCTTTAGTTACTAGACAAGCTCGTAACTTGCCGTCTTTCCTTTCTTGTGCAGAATAGTTAATTGTCTCTCCAAAGTGTCTCAAGTGTTTCTCATTTGTATCGAGTCTCGAATAATTTGAAAGAATATACAGTTTCCTCTGAAGAAGTCCCAATTTTTTAGCTTTTAGTTCATAGATGTATGAGACTAATGACAATTGAAAGGGGATGTATCTATATAGCCACCACAGGATAATAAAGAAGGTTTTTTTGTCTCATCCTATGATATTCAATTCAAAGTCTTAACTAATCTGAAATGAACTTTACTCTTGTTTTATATGAGATTTCAGAAATGTCCTTTTGCAAAGGTTTCCGTAACTTAAAAGAGGCAATCCTGTAAGTCAATTTAGTCGAGCTAGTAAGAAAGGGGGTTCAACTTTGCTCTCTAACAAGTACGGGTGAAGAAAGTTATTCCTCAATAGATAGGCTGAGATCACACGGAAAAAGGACCCGTTTTCATGTTGGTTTGGAACGTGTATCGAATTCTCGAATCAGTTAGATGCTTGGATGCGTAGTGTCTTATTCATGACAAACCTGATTGTACCTTAACTCATCTATTAGAACGTGAAGGAGAAAATGCTCTCATTGTACAAGTTCTCTTCGGTTCGGTTGCTAGAGGCTGTTGCTACAACAAAGTGATGATTTAGTATTTTACAACCCTGTTTAATTTAGATGGTAAACAGAAAATATAAATGTTTCTCTTAACAGATAAGGCTCTTTCTATCAGAGGAATAACCATTACAAGTTGGGTTGGGTGCTCAAGATCACCTCCAAGCAAAAACCTCTTCTGTACCCCCATTTAAATGGGGAAGCTGTGGTTGACTTTCGGCCTCCTGGCTTTGAAGGACCACGTTCTACAAACTATTTGCAGATTAACATGTCGGAAATCACCGTAATAAAGTGGAAATGTCCTCTTAGAGTAACAGTTCTAAAGACTTTTTTTTGGCTATTTTCGTTTTAGTTTGATTTATAACTATAGCTCTCGGCATTTCCGTCAACGCTGATTTTGCATTTGCACTGGACCTGAATTGGCAAGTTGTTGGCGGAGAGGAAAGTAAAGAGACGGTGATTCAAAACCAAAGAGAACCAAGAGTGCTTGAAGCTGTTTATCCACGCCCTTCTGCAATTCCTACCAAGTCTGATAGTTTCTTTTCCTTTTATTTTGAGGGGGGTGGGTTTTCTAAGAACCGCTTCTCTTACAGTTTTAATTTACCATGAGCCTCACTTTCCACTTTTTATTATGCAGTCCTTCTGTCTCAGCAGACATAGAAAACTGTCACTACGATGATCAAGGAACTCCACAAGTACCCATCACTCCCATTGAAGATGAGGATGTAGCAACTGAAACACTAAGCGAAGTATTAGCACCCTTCGGTGCCTCCATTAGTTCACAGCTCCAGTTGTTGCCCCCTGGTACTTCACCTCATCTGCATTCCAGTATGCCAAGTGCTTCAACCAAGGAGAAACCAGCGGCTGGAATGTTCCATAATGGTGAACCTGTTGTAGCAGCTGCTGCCTTTACAACAATTAACCAAAGCAATGATCCTGGAAACATGATTGATCCTAACTTGCTTGGCAAAATTCTGAGCAACCCAAAATTGATTGAGCAATTAGTTATGGATTATGGAGCAGCTTCAACTGTTAGACAAAACTTACTAATATCAACATCGCCCTTGGTACCTGTCATTTGACCCACCTCCACCAGCAAACTTGTCTGATCCATCCCCTGCTCACAGCAGTAGAACAGAAAATGGTGCAGCATCCCAGAACAGGGGCAAGAGAGTTACGTATACCCATAATGCAAAGAGAATGAAAACGGATGGAGACATAAGCAGTTAAAAGCATACTAGTATGCCCTGTTTTTGCAAATAGTTTAATTGTATGTTTCACCTTTTCATTTTTGGTCTTGCGCCAAGCATAAAGATTTTACACTTTGGGCGAGGGTGTGTTGGTACTGATTTTTTGCTTTTCTTGTTTCCTTTTTTTTCTGGTATGTTGTAACGGTAGAAGCAGATCCCAAAGCAGTTAAAGCTTAAGTTATTAAAATTTATACAGCCAATGTACATCTTGTCACGGGCCATTACCCTCTTCCCAAAAGACATGTCTGATTGGATGTGCAGCGCCACCGTATTTATATTCTAAGACCTCTATTTTCCTTTCCGATGCGAGATTAATGACTCTGCCTCTTCTCAAGCGTGACATTCTCCCCCACTCAACCTCGTGACGCCCTCGTCACGAGCTTCCACTCTCGTGATGGGCCACCTTGTCACAGTTGTCCACCTTGTCTACCCCACTCATGGGCACTCGGCGTGAAATCGGATAGTCAAAGAGTCGCTCTGATACCACTTGTCACGAGGCCATTACTCTTTTTCCAAAGACTAGAACAAATAAACTGTTTTTCTCAATAAAATTCATCTGTCAAATAGTTACAGATAATCTACATGAATAATGACCTGCACTATATTGTTAAAACAATAATACTATAGTGTAAGATGATGGTTTCCTTTTGAGTTCGGTTGCTCAGCGATCTTCTCGCTGTACTCGGTTGGGATCACCCATCATATCCATCATCATCTTCTCAGGTGAATCTTCCCAACTGGCAAACGTTTTCAAGTCAACCTGCACAAGGACATATTCATGAATCGTGCTTAAGCCTAACTGTTAATTTTGCATATGGAAGGGTTTGCAATCAACTTAAATCTTAAAGGGTTTTGATTACCTTTCGTCTTTGCTCAGTGAAGAGTGCTTCTCTCTTCTTGTATGAATTCTGGACTTCCTTTGCATGCTTGCCACCAAGTCCCCAAACTTCGACTTCTGATATCGAAGCTTCCACTGGTAGGAATCCCTGCAACAAACCATCTCATACTTCAGCATCTGCCTTTCAGGAACTCAAGGCAGTCGAAGGAACCCAAATTAGTTTCTTGCCATGTTGAAAAAATATAGCAGTTCGTAACGGAAATAATTATCCTGAGGGTTAGGACTCTATGAGACGAAAGACCAATTGATGGTATGAACTATAACAGCTTTACAGGATTAGGCATTTATTATGAGACTATATATTACAGTTCTATGTACCTGATTCGGGATAAGGGAACCGTGTTGGTAAGCTTTGTCCATTGCATGATGACGGACAATCAGCTTGGCAAAATCTTCATCCAAAAATATCCTCTCATTTGTAGTACTTCCTCCGAATGCAATTCCCACAGGCTTTGGATGTGCTTCATAAACTCTTCCTGTAGGACGCAAATGGCTGTATACAAAGTTCTTCTCTTTACCTATACAAGTAATTATATTCACCAAGTCATCAACCAAAACAATGCCTGATAGAAAATTGATTCGATCGGCCAGTTAAGAAATTGATCCTAAAATCCTTTATATGAACCTTCAACAAACCCCTCTTTCCCATACTCAACAAAATGGGGAATAAAAGACTGAAAAAATCGACCAATGACGTATTCCTCTTGTTTGATAACATACCTGACGGTGAAAATACACGGAAGATTGGACTTATAGCATATAGGTTCCCAGAACATCCATAGAATGTATCCTTGTTCTCAAAACCCTGGTGTGTAAGTGCTCCTACGATCCATTTCCTGCTTTGGCTATTATCCTGATCGGCATCTTCGGAATAAGCAGAAATCAGAATAAGTAATGGACCGTGATAACCTTCGACATTTGACCAGAATCTGTTCAAGCCTTTTCCATGAGCAGATGACCTACAAAGTCGAAAACAACCAGCAAAATATATAAAAAGATAAAAACATAGGTCAAACAAAACACACAGAAAAGATGCACCATATCTCGAAAGGATTTACTAAGAGCATTGATACTTTATGCATCATAACATTAAAGGGGAAATGACAAACCGGTACAGAAGATTTTCATATGTTCCATCAATATCAGCCGAGAAGCATAACTTCAAAATTTCTTCACTAACAGTGCTTCTAGATACCAGGGAAACCGCCCATGCCCTTCCGCATTTTAAAAGTAATGCCTGAGACGCCTTTGAAGAAATATCTCCTGAAATTGATTCTGAAGATCCTGCTTCATCCTGCAATTCATCAAGAAATAGGTATCTAACTAGTGAATCATACAACCAGATAACATTATTTTCGCATAATAATATTGCATAAAAGTTGCAAAAGAAAATATAGACCGGATGTCAAGTACATATGCAAGCAGACACCAAGACAAAATAAGGAAATTCGGTGATAACAAATCTAAAGCCAACAATAAAGCACCTCTGCAATAACTGAGATTTGAAGTCTTCCAGTAACGAATTGTGTAAAACAGTCCGAAAGTGTCGGGGCCGTCGATAACGCCCAACTAAGACACTTTCCCACGGGAAGCTGAACATCCAAGCTAAGTATATCACAATCCCACACATCAAAGCTGCTATCGACTTCACCACATGAAACAACAGCAGACAACACCAAATGAACAATATCAGGCAACAACAGTTTCCCTTTCCTTTCAGAAGATTTCAAAGTCCTGACATTCCACAACATGGTCCAACACATCCAAAGAAGCAGAAGCAGATCAGAGGGCAGAAAAGACCCATTGATCTTGCAATCAGCATCGTCCGATTCGAACTCCAAATTCAAAGAAAGACCCGATTTTTTCACTGCCATAGCAAATACCCTCAACAAAATGTTAAGAGACATTGATGTAGACATTCTCCCACAGCACTTTGCATACCCTCTTAGAAACCCTATCCAGTTTATGCCACGTTTTTCAGGCATGAAAAATAAGTCTACTATTGATGATCCTAAGTGATCCAACAACCTGGGAAAAGACTCGAGCTTTTGTGGCGATCCGGAAACTGTGTCCTCGTAACTTATATGAAAACATTGCTGTAAAAAAGGGTATCGTAAAAATGAAGTGATTTAATGAAATTAAGAATGATTGGTTTTGTAGATTAACATTACCTGGAGCTTTTGGATGGGTATTGCGTTTGTTTGAGGATCGGAGAGTTTTGAGAAGGATTTTTGAAGCAATGGAAGAGCTCCCGTGGAAGCGGCGAGGCTTTCCAACTCCCGTTGCTCCGCCGATCCCGGCTGTTCCGTCGAAGATGATGCTCCCATTATTGCAAAAAAATTAAAATCCGTAATTCAGTTTTCGGGATTGAGATTATTTTCGTTCTTAGATTTCTGGAAAATTCAGGATAGTTTGGAGTGGCTTTTCGTCACTCTGAAAAGCCAATCCCTGCAAAAAAACGCGGCGTTTTTGTTCGATATTTCCGTGATAAGAAACTCACCGTTTCATTTCCTTAAGAAAGAAAAGAGCTTACGCACAATTTAATATATCTAAAAGAATTTTAATTTTGTATAATTATATATAAACTTTTTAAGCTCAATTTTTATGAATCATTGATATCATTAATAAATAAATGAACCAAACATCAAGTTAATCTAACAGCATTAATGGTTTGAGTTCGGACATTATGAATAGAAAAGATTAAATTGAAAGAGTCTTTTTTATATTAAATTTTTATAAAATTTAATTTAAATAAGTCGACTAATTAATTTAATACTGGTAGTTAGAAATGGCATAAATTTACCTCATACCTTATTGGAATAAATAAAGGGTAAATTCAGAAATGGTAACTGAACTTTGTTAAAAAATAAAATGGTAACCAAACTTTCAAATATTACAAAATAACAACTAAACTTTGTGTTTTGAAACAAAATGGCAACTCGACTATTAATACTCAACGAGACTATTATGAAACTCTGTATAATAATACATTTAATCATTCATATTTATACATTCAATCAATTTAATTCTAATTCAAAAAATTTCAATACATTTAGCTCTCATTATTTACACATTCTTTTCGTATATTCTTAATTATCCATGTGAAATGTTTCCTGCGATTTGTAGCAGTGTGCACTGTGCAATGATGTTTAAACATATTTCTGACTTTGCAAGTTAGATGCTAATCCAATTCATCATTGTCATGCAAATTTAAATATTTAATATTATTTTCAATTATAAATAGGACCAAATTAAAAATATATATAAATAATAAAAGTCAAATATATTAAATTTTTTTAAATTAAGACTAAATTGATTGAATGTATAAATATAAATGACTAAATGTGCTATTGCACAAAATTTTATAACAGTTTCATTAAGTATTTAATAGCCAAATTATCAATTTGTTTTAAAAATAAAGTTTAATTATTATTTTATAACATTTAAAAATTTAATTATTATTTTATTTTTTAACAAAAATTCAGTTACCATTTATGAATTTTACCCATAAATAAATGACTGTTCCGATTATTTTGGTCTGCATTCACACCTTTGATCCTGCGGCATGTACTTGCTACGAGAAGGGTTAATGTATATTTTGCCTCATAAATTTAATTTTAGGTGCTTAGTTGGTCATAATTTTTTTGTTCTTTTAATTTTTGAACTTTATTTTAAATGTTTATTTGATAGGTAAACTTAACTCTAAGTACTTAATTCGCGCTTAAAATTTTTGAACCCAAAGTCGAAAAATTGTTTTAGATACTTAATTCGTACTTAAACTTAGAAACTATCTCATACATTAATTTGAAAATGTTAACTCTATTAAATTTTGAGGAAAGATAATAATATAAATGTTATGTAAATTAAAGTTTACGTAAGTATATTCACTTTATGATTTTAAGATTTTAGTTTAGGGCGTATAATTTAATGACTTTAAATTTTCACGTAAAAGGTTTAAATTTTAAGTTTTAAGTTCAAATAAAATAATCGTATAAATTTTAGTTTACACAATTTATATATATATAAATTACTCTTAAATTTTCACTAATATATTATCTCTAGCCAATAATGGATGGACTCGTTAAATCAAAAAATTACTCTTAAAAAATGGACTCATAACCTTGGTTTTAAGTACCAAGTTCGTACCCAAACTTTTTTAGATCTATTTAGTACTTGAACTTTTATTTTAACTTACTTGACCTAAACTTAAAAATCGTCACAAACAAAAATATACAGAGAGAAGAACTGTATTTTTTATTAAAAATCTATTTTCTTTAAAAAAGATTATATGTACGTCCTCCTAATATAAAGTCTTATGTTCATCCCTCGTCAGATATATTAATTCAAAATCGTATATCCATTAAATTTTTATTGGTATGTTACGTCTCTTCTATAATAGACTTCTCTACTCTGTTGATGTAGTATGCACGATTGAAATTGTTAATAAAATTTCAAACTTATTTTTATCAAACGTGAAAAAAAATATTCAGTTAAGGATTTTATAATTTTCCCGCATTTATTCAAAAATTTTATGTATTACAATTCATCTGTAAGCTTACATTGTCAAACAATCCTTTCATGTTGAGATGAGCTTACAATTCAAAATACAAAGACATTTTTTTAAAACTTAATAGGATTGTTAAAAAAGTGAGAATTTAGAGATGAATCGTGATCTAAAAAAAATCTGGAAAGATAACAACTTTAGGATTATACGGAAATGAGATTGAATAAACAAAATTTCTTTTTTCAAAAATAATTTCAAAAGGGTACCATCTGAGCTTTTATTAAAAAAGTTTAAAATAAATATATCTGATAAAATTAATTTTACACAAATTTATATACTTACATTATTAAAATTTAAATTTTAAATTTTATCTTAATCTTAAAAAAATATACTCTAAACTTCAATCTTATATACTAAACACTAACCTTAAATTAATAATGATAAAAAAAAAACAAAGCAATAAAGCAAGAGCTCAGGTGATCCAACCGACTCTTGATTATCCACCTTTAGACCAATCTGTAGTACAAATCAAGAGAGAAAAGGCAAATTCTCCAGATTTGCCAAGAGATATTCCAAAGACTCGGCTATGGAGGGCCGATCTATCTTCTATCAGCAGCCGCCGCCGAGCAAACAGATGGAGGCGCGTCCTCAACCCAAAATCCATCCTCCGTCGTGGCTCTTCCCACTATCGCCATTGCATGCGCAGTCTGATTTCCATTCCGCCCAACATAGAGGAATCTACTGCTTCGAAATCTTTGAGATGAAGATTTTGCATCAGCTATTAGAGGACAGACAGCCAAAGCTTCAGCTTCAAAGGCCGAGCGGACTTGATGATTAATCTGGTGAGTAGCTCCCAATATATAACCTTCATTATCTTTGATGACCACCCCTAAAAAAGACTTGTTCTCAGTAGATATGAAGCTTACGTCGACAGTAATCTTCACTTTCGATTCTGGAGGAGGGCCTCAATGGACCGCTTCCCAAACATTCAAATGCTCAAATCTGGTAGAGGAGGACCGGTATTCAGCATCATAACATTTGATAAAGGCTACTAAATCAGGTACGGCTTGGACTGAATTTTCATGGACCATTCTATTTCCAGCAAACCAAATTGCCCAATAACAATGAATATCTTTGTGAATTAAACTGTTGTAGCACCCATTGCAACCACTCATTAAATTGATAATTGCATACAGTACTAGACCAATTATAACCCAGAGGAAACCAAACATGTTTTGCGTAGTCACACCCATAACTAACATGAGAGGTACTCTCTTCATAATCATGACATCGGGGGCACATGAGGGATTGGGCAATCTTCTTGGCATACAAATTCTGCATATGTGGTAAACAGTTCCAGCTACATTTCCATATCATTATCTTTATTTTTGATGGACAATTAACACTCCAAATTGTATGATAGAAAGAGACATAGAATCACTACTAGGCAAAAGGAACCTGTACCCACTGCGCACGGAATAGATTACTGATAATTCGCCCATCCAACAAAGCTTGTCTTGTTGTTCTGTAGTAGAAAGTCAAATAGACATGATAGCTGTAGCATCTTCAGTATTAAAAGCTGAAGAGATAAAATCAGCTGTAATGCCCCAACATTTGGCCTATAAGAATGCTACTACTTTGATTGTGATCTATTTGGAATAAAAATATCTTTAGAATGGATAATTAATTAGTTCAGGGACCAAATTATTAAGCTTGGAAAGTACGATAGTTTTATTGAAGGATTAAAACGAAAACCTTGTTAAATTGGAGGCTTGCATGCTAAGCAAAGATTATTTGGATGACTTAAACATGTGTCAATTTTTCAAGAAGCCGTATGGAGAAGGGATTTTCGGTTGGGAAAAGGATAACTCAACATTCTCCATTTCTTCTTCCCCTTCATGGAACCGAACCATTCATGCTTTGAGAGAGAAAGGACTAAATTGAAGAGTGAAGGGCTGCATGTCGAATAATTCTTGAATCTAATTGCTATATCTCTTGTTTGGTTGATGTTTAAAGGTAAGAAACTTCTTTTGTTCTCTTCTTTGGATTCGAATGATAACTTGAAGAGTAGTAATGCATTGTTATGTTTGATTTGATAGATTGGTTGAGGAGATGAACTTTGAGCTATGTACCTTTTGAGATTAAACAAACTTTGTATACTTGAATATTTAGCTAGTAATGTAAAATGTTTAGGGAGTTTAACTAGAGGCTGTTTTGAATTCCTTTGAGAATTTAAATGTGGAATTTGTTTGAAAGCATGCGTATAGTTGCTAGAAGGTTACAACATCTCTTGTGAAAGTTGAGTTGTATTCATAGTGAAATTCAAGACTCATTCGAATGATAGGTTGTTAAAATTGCAATGCTATGTGACTTTACAATTTAGTTATGGTATTAAGGTTGCTTGGCAATGTAATTCATGGTTGATATGGAGGTTTGATTGTTCGATTGAAAGTATTGGTGCTGGTCATAAGTGTGTTCTGTTTTGGAAATGATTTAAACCACATTAGATTATGGTGAAATTAAGTTGCATGAGAAGGAAACTTGAATTTCCTGATTTCAATGTTTGATTGTAGCTTGAATGTGAAATGAGGATGATTATGTTAATAGAATGAACTGTTCGGTAATATATATATATAAGAGCTGTCCTGCATACACGTAGATATATTAGGGGTTGTTTTACAATAACTCTGGACTGTTTTGAGAGCATATAAAACGTTAAGGACTGTTCTGTATCCATGAGAACATTAGGGACTGTTTTATGCACAATTGGAAGTGCGTTGGACTGATTTTGAGCATGAAATTTTGTGTGTATGAAAATAGGACAGATTTGATTACTCATGACCGATAGTGGACTGTCTTGAGTGATTAAAACAGGAAGAATGTACTTGTGAACTGTTTTGTACGTATAAAAACATGTTAAGGCTGCTTTATGAATATATGTATGTATATATGAATGATAGGCTGATTTGGGCATGTGGAGAAAGTAAGAGACTGTCTTGTACATGTTATTTTCTACTTTTGAACATTAGTGGATGGTTTGGGTATATGTATGAATAAATGTATATATATTAAGGTTAAGAACTGTTTTGCTCAACATATATAAGATAGTGGGCTGTTTGTAAGTATTTGTGTACAAAAAAAAAAATAGATAATGAGATCGATTTTACACTAATATAAAGAATTGGACTGTTTTGTATGTTTGTGAATTTTAATGGATTGTTTGATGTGAAATTGTATGTGCATATGAATGATTAAGTAACTTTTGCAAGTAAAACATTGTTGGGTGTGGTTCTAATGCTTATGTGAATTCTTTGACATATTAGAGCATGAAGGAGTGGAAACATTAAAGGCAAAAGTACACCAAATAGGAGATGAGCAAAAAGGGAACTTTAATTCGGGAACTAATCTAGGTTGGAACAAACAATGAGTGTAGTTTAAAGTCTCGGGATAGAGTGAAACTATCCCGAGCATCTTTATTTCTTTTAAATTTGATCTTACTTGCTTTTAAAGATAAATGGTGCTATGTTTGAGCAAGTTTGGATACAAGGTAAGTACTTTTGAGAAAAGTACTTTATGAAATGAGATTTGTTGAAAGCATGATTATAGTTGAATATACTTGATATGCTATGAACAGTTTATTAGATTCGAAAGTTATATATAGATATATGATTGAAAATGTTGGTTATGTTAAATGGAGTACAACTCTTGGTCATGAGAAACTTTATGTGTACTTAATAACATGAATTTAAGGGATATATATATATATATATGATACTTGTTGAAGTGATCTTGGCTATGATGCCATTCAATCAAGAGAAATGAGACAATGAAAAATTCACATGAGGTGAATGTTTACCCAAATTGTAACGGGGTATTGAGATATTGATATGATTTTATCATACGAGCTATGCTCAATATATTTCTAATAAGATAAGATAAATGTGAAAGCCTTGGTCTCGAGTTAGTCTTAGGTATAGTTGGCATGACATAGAGTCCATAGAGCTCGTGTTTGGGGTGGACTACGGTCCTTATTTGGTGACAGTAGGAGGGAAGTGTTGTGGTCACTTGGCGACAGTAGCAGGGATTGACCGGTACCGCGAGTACCATTTTATGGGCGATAGCTGGTTGGGGATTCGTGTACATAGGCTGAAGTTCGATTCTCAAGGCTATGTAAATAAGAATATATGATATTATAAGTTTAATTATTGAGGAATCAAGATAACTTGCTTAATAAGTAAATTAGTTATATTGAAACTTGGATATGTTTTGGTTGAAAGCTTTCATGCTTGTATAAAATGACAAATTGCTTGAATTAGAAACTAGGTGTGTATACTTGATCATTGGCAAGTATATTCGAATGAAATGCATAATGCCTTGGTTATTTTAATGTTGATGAACTTAATTAAATAGACTTACTTTGTTATATCCCTTGTTTTAATCAAGATAGCTTTCGAAGAATAAATACCTCGTAGGAAAGGATATCTTACTTGCTTGTATTATAAGTTAACTCCTTATATGATTCGAATGCTAGCTTGCATTACAAGTTAGATCTCTACAAGAGACTGAATGATAGTTTATAATTTAAGTTAGTCTTCATTTCTTTGATTGGGATGAATGTGATACTAATTGAACATAACTTGGACTGTTTGTCATGTATAATTAAGTATACATGTTAAGTGGACTGTTTTGTTACTAATTGAATATAACTTGGACTGTTTGCTATGTATAATTAAGTATACATGTTAAGTGGACTGTTTTGTTACTAATTGAATATAACATGGACTGTTTGCCATGTATAATTAAGTATACATGTTAAGTCGACTGTTTTGATACTAATTGAATATAACTTGGACTTTTTGCCATGTATAATTAAGTATACATGTTAAGTGGACTGTTTGATACTAAATGAACGTATCTAAGTATACATGATTGAGGGGACTGTTTTGATATTACTTGAACATAACTTGGACGGTTTTAATAAGTTTGTATGGGTACACGAAAATGGGTTAAATATTTAATGATTGAGAGTTATTCAAATATATATATATATATATATATGATCGATTTGAATACTTAAATGATCGAGATTTGTTTGGAATAACTTAACACATAAATGTTTAGTTTCTTATAAGTTAAGTAAACCCCACTTGATATATTAGGTTTGGTAATCTATAAGTTAGGAGAATCCATGTCTATGCTAAGTCATGATAAATAACTTAAGTAGCAAATAAATCAATTTATGTGAAGATTGTGTGGGAATTTAATGAATCCTAAGGTATCTAATTTATTACTCAGCGATCTGTGCAACAAGGAACTTGTATTCGAACTAGTGGATTAATTGTATAGATCTGATAGGCTTAATAATTAAGCCAGGTTGGAACTCCTTAGATGGTGGTTTTGGGATTATCTAAGCTTGTTGTTCCTTTAGATCCAACGAAATTGAGAAAAAATAGAGTTCTATTGTAAATTTTGATTCATTTAGTTCAGATATCTTGAACTATCTCACTAAGCTTAGGCTTACTCTATTTCTTTCAATACATTTCAGGGTATGGTGTCTTCAGTTTCTCCCGAGCTTGGACGTGATCACAAGAACCATGTATGATTCGATTTAATACCTTTAGAACTCCTAGACGGTGGCACATAGTTAATAAGTTGCATGTTGCATTTAGATATCCATTTTGATTTCATGATATAAACTTCAGCATGTGTTAATCCTGATTAAAATTGATATAATTCGAATGTTTAGTTTAAAGGATAAGATAAACAAATAGTTGGGTGTCGTTGAATTCTATATCTAACCTTGTTATGCTAAAGTTACATAAGTTTGGATAGGATTAGTTAATGATTCAAAATAATTTGGGTTTTGGAAATCAAAGTTGACTTCTACCTTTATGTAAGATAAATTACTAAACTTCTTGATAGTTAAGCTAAGTAAAGAGAAGACGTCCATATGACTGCTTGCTTGTGAAGCCATGTTAGACATAGTTCTTGAATGATTGTTGCTTAAGATGTATGTCCAGTTGTGGTACATGCGACAATTGTTAATCCTTGATGATAAGTCTTGATCTTAAATAATACCAAGTGGAAGATTAGATTCGATCACATAAAAGGTTTCTGCCAGCATGAGTGATCTTCATGTTAATTCAATAATTCTTAATAGATTAAAGATATTTAAGCTTGTAATCGAAACAAGTTCAGTAATGTGTATGAATCATTAAGGTGACCTTATGATTTAATAGAGTTTTCATAATGAACCTTGTGGTTTAAGAGTATAGAAGTCAAATTATGTTAAGAATTAATGTTTGGTGTGTTATCTATTGTATGTATTCACATGATTGTTCATGATTGTTCATGATTGGGAGCTTGATGCCATTGCTTTTAAAAAAAATTCCTGTAAGATCAGTTATGTCTTTGCCTAGTAACACGTCTTAAGCCGGGTTGCTCTTACACCGAGTTAATAAGGGTGTTACATCAGCATTCCAGAATTGTCCATCAGGAGACCATAACTGAGCCACACTGTGCAAGCCTTGGATTACTGGAGAAGATATTTTCCTGCAAGGCTGCACAGGCAACCAATAGTCATTCCATATATTAATGGAATGGCCATTCTCAACAGACCAGCGCAAGCCGAGATCAAGGAGTCCCTTGGAGCTCTAAATGCTTCGCCAAACGAATGATGGATTAGCACCCAAGGACGATCGAAGGAAATTTGTAGAAGGGTGATATTTAGACTTTAGAATTCTGGAAACCAACGAGACTTTAGAATTCTAGAAACCAACGAGTCATGGTTCTGAATAAGCATCCACCCATGTTTTGTGTAAGCAAGGCAATATTAAATTTGCCTAAGTCCCTGAATCCTAACCCACCCAAATCTTTAGACTGACATAGATGCTCCCATTTACACCAGTATATCCCTTTCTTATCTATCAATTTCTGCCACCAAAACTTTGCAAAAATAGCTTCCAACTCTATGCAAAAAGTCTTGGGGAAAAGAAGGTAAGACATAGCAAAAATCGAGACCGACTGCAAAACTGGTTTTATAAGGACTTCCTTACATCCCACCGATAACACACGAGCAGTTGGGTTCTGAACCTGCTTTAAACATCTGTCTTTTAAACCCGATAGTGCCAGCTTTTTATTCCGACCAATCATAGAGGGTAGTACCAAATACTTCTCCGAACTACTCTGACATGAAACTCTAAGAATTCGGTAGACATCCTGTTTATTATTGTCAATCATATTAGAACTGAAAAACAGGCTAGATTTCTCAAAATTAATAATTTGTCCCGAACAAACTGAGTATTTTTGAAGCACATTCTGAATACACATAGCCCCTCTTGATGTAGCCTCACCAAAGAGAAGACTATCATCCGCGAAAAGCAAGTGTGAAGTAAGGGGAGCTCTTCTATTGATACGTACGCCAATCGTAGAAGAATTAACAAGTCCTACGCAGCAATGATGACAAACCTTCAAAGCAAATAAAGAATAATTAAGGGCTGATTGGGTTACCTTGATGCAACCCTCTGCTTGGTAGAAAACTCATTCCTACATGATCATTAGCAACTACAGAATAAGTTACTGATGTAATACATCGCATGATATTCATTATCCATTTTTCATCAAATCCCATCTTTCGCAGCATTTGCTCCAAAAATAGCCATTCCACTCTATCATAAACCTTGCTCATGTTAAGCTTAAAAGCAAAATTTCCTTTTCGACCTGTTCTTCTATTCTTTAAAGTGTGCAAAATTTCATAAGCAGCAATGATATTATCCGTAATAAGATGTCCAGGAAGAAGCGCACTCTCAGACTTGTCAATGCATAAAGGAAGAACTTTTTGCATTATGTTAGCAAGCATCTTTGAAATGATCTTATATAAAACATTACAAAGAGCTATTGGCTAAAATTGAGACATATCGTTAGTATTCTGAACTTTTGGAATTAAAACAATATGAGTAGTATTAAAAGACTAGAATGATTGGTCACCACGAAGCATATCAATGAAGAAGTTGCCTACCTCTTCTCCAATTATATGCCAAAATTTTTGATAAAATATCGCCCCCAACCTATCTTCTCCAGATGCTTTTAATGGCCCCATGGATCGGACAGCTTGATGCACCTCTTCCGGGGAGAATTCCATTAACAGTTCCTGATTTATAGTTGAAGAAATACAAGGGTCAACGCCTGATAAGACCTCAAACGCATCCTCACAACCACTAGAGGTGAATAATTACTGGAAATAATTTGTGGCCACTCAAAGGATATCCTCATCACTATCCAAATCAGTCTCGTTATCTGCAGTCAAAGCACAAATATTCTTTTTACGCTGCCTATAAGTAGTGTGTCGATGAAAAAACCCAGTATTTTTATCACCTTATTTTAGCCAATTAGCCCTTGCACGTTGTTCCCAGTACAATTCCTCTTGGTCAGCTTCCAAATTAGACCTAATTTCACATTCATAATTTCTGCAAGCGTGACATCCATCGGGTAAGCATCATTAAGGGCCTGAAGGCGTCGTTTTAAATCTGTAGCCGAAACCACAATTCCAGCCTTTCACTAAGACTTTGCAGTCGATCCAAGACCAACCCCGAACTTTGCTGCCATAATTTCCAAACCTCTGACTCACATGAGTCCTCAAGTAGCCATGACACTTCAAACCGAAAGTGTGAAATATGGAAAAAAGACATAGATCGACCACCAGTAGTCAGTAACAATGGACTATGATCAGAGAATGAATGTATGAGATGACAAAGCTGATAATGTGAAAATAAATTCCATCAACCTGGTTAGCCACACCACGATCCAAGCACTCACGAATTTTGTTGTTCTCAAACCGTCCTTTTTCCTAAGTAAACCAAGGCCCCGAAAAACCAACATCTTCTAAATTACAGTCAGCCAAAGCATTTCTTAATCTGTCTATTTGTCTCTAATTACGTAGTCGGCCACCATACTTTTCAGAAGCCAAAAGGAGTTTATTAAAATTCGATCCAGGGCAAGTTGGGAGTATCATTTAATTGCCGAAGAAGATTCTTAGAATCTTCTCTATTTTGTTCTTCAGGTGCACCATAGAATCCAGTGCATCTTCATGAATTACCATTTACATCATTCTCAAATAGAACATCAATGCGTCGATCTGAATAGGACCGAAGAGACACAATACAATTAAGATTCCATCCCAAGGAAAGCCCTCCACTTCTACCACGAGCATTAACATCTATACCATTCGGAAAACCACAGAAATTCCAAACTTTCGCCATTTTATTGCTTTGAAACTTTGTTCCAATTAAAAATAATAATAGAATGATTGACGTCTCGAACCATATTCCTAAGATGCCTAGTCGTCCGAGACTTACCCAAGCCACGAACGTTCCATCTTAGGAGTTTCATTGCTCCCGGCTGGACCACTGTGCGAGACCTGCAGATATAATATCAGAAGCACCAATTGAATCATTCCTAGAAACAAGTGATGCTGAAGAACTGGTTCTAGAATGCTTAGTCCCGTCTGGCATCTCATCTATATTTTCTTCTTCTTCATGGGCCATAACAATATCAAAATTCAACTCACTGCCTCTTTGGACTTGGGCCAAAACAAAAAGGTCCATTGGAGTACTAGGTGGCCTGGCAAAGTAGGATCACCTGTTGGACTTGCCTTATCAGCCAACACATCCCCACGTGCAATTGATTTTAGTGGGGCAGTTGTATTTAGCGTCTTACCCCTAAAATCTCGGGGTTGAGGGGATTGTGTCGTAAAAGTCGGCAAAGAGGTAGAATCCTCCTCACGCAACCATCTGCTAGTTTGAGCCACTGTCATGCGCCTAGTCGGAGCCTGGAGACCCAAATCCCAACCGAATACTATCTCAGATTTGTTCATCGTCATTCGCACTGGGCAAAAAGCTTCACCGTGTCCCATCATTCCACAAATAAAAAACAACGATGTGAGCTTTTCATACTCAAACCGAACATAAACTACTTCACCCCCACGGATGGCCATCTTCTTTTTCTCTTCAGAGATTTTCGTGTATCAATTTCAACTCAGATTCTCATGATACCTTTATATCCCAGAGCAGTATTGGATGCATCATACTCAATAAAATAGCCTATAAGAGTTTTACCTACCCCCTCAGACAAATATCCTAGCGGTACCTCATTCTCCAAAACCTAGAACGGAACTGAAAAGAGAAGGATCGAAAGAGGGACTTCCCCTGGTTTGAGGCGATGTAATATTAGAAGATGATAATTGAAATTCCATGGACCTCCTACCTCTACCCTATCAATGTCCACCACATGGTAGAACTGAAATAAGAACAGACCCTCCCCCAATTCTGATATTGAAATTCCTCCAAGAGGACGACACACCTTGGCCAATGTAGTTCTTATCGACTGAAAATAAATTACACAGCTGGTTAGGAATTGACCAACAAAACAGTTCTCAAATGGAAAGCCCGAGTCCAGCGCTTCATCTTCCACTTGAATCTCCGAGTCTTCCTCGTCCTCAATTGATAACTCAGCCAAATTATTTTCCATTGCAGGATTCATCGCAGAAAAAGAACAAATCAACTTTGAAAAGGAAAAGTGTGCTAAGAAATAAAGTCGTGTCAAATGACAGAGAAAAGCGTGCTAAGAAACATAATTATTTTACTATAAATTTAAAGAGAGTTTGTTTTCAAAGAGATTAATTTAATTGATTGATTTGATGTGACATACTAATAAAATTTTAATAAAATGAAATTTTATAGATCAACGTATGTGACAGTTTCTAAGTTCATCTGCTAAGTAGATCGGGGGACATTCAAATTCTAAAAAAGTCTAAAAAAAGCTCAGTCTTGACTAAGTTTATTGGCCCATTTATAAAAACACAGAGTACCTATTGATTGTCTAGAGGTAACATTTTAACAGAGTTAACTTATTTAGTTTAATGTATACAATTGATTCAAATTTCAAGTACCAATTAGATATTTAAGATTAAGTTTAGGGGTTTAATGGGTAAAAAAATTTAGGGGCCAACTAGGTATTTTAGTTTAAATTCAAGGACCATTTGGGTATATAAGATTAACTTTTTTTGGTTAAAAAATGGTGTAATTACAAGAAAAATGCAATTACGAAGAAATTCTAAATTTTTATACATGTTTGAGTAATAAAGTGTAATTATATCTCAATTTTTATGTCATGTTTAAATTATAAATACACATTTATATATGTTTAAATTTTAAAATGATACTAACTATAAAATAGAATAGTAAATTATCGTATAATTACATTAATTCTCAATCGTCTTTAAAGAAGAAATAAAGAATAAATGTACTACTTTTTGTGAAAAGATGGAAACCCTACCGCTAGAGAATTGTTCTTCTGACTTGCCGCCGGAGTCGTCCGAGCAGCCGCCGGATCCTATGTCTCTTGCTCTGTCTCTATGTGAGGGGGCGTGGACAGTTCTTTGGGAGAACATATGGATTTGGATACTAGTAATGGCTCTAAGGATACACCTGTGGGTGTTGCGAGGGTTGTTGGTTTGGCGACTTCGGGTGTTTCTAAGGTTCAGGCTGCTTCTGGATCGGATACAACGACCATGGCTAAGCCATCCTTCCGGGACATAGTTACGGGAAAGGTTGGTGTTGGCTAAAAGGATAATTTTATTTGTGATTTGGATGTGGAGCTGAGAGAGGAAGACGTGATCATTGACAACAAGAGTGTATTCCCAGAAATCTACTTCTTCAATCGTGTGCATAACGCGATTAAGACCAAGTTATCTAAGACCTTGATTGTTTGATTGTTAAGGCAATCGATTGGTTACAGGGCGTTGTAGAATCGTATCACTGCGCTCTGGAGTCCTATGGGGGAGGTTAGTTTGGTTGATTTAGATCATGACTATTTTCTTGTTCGTTTTGCGCTTAATGCAGATCATGAAAAGTTTTAACTGGTGGCCCTTGGATGGTTTATGGGAGCTACTTAACTATTCAAACTTGGTCACGCGATTTCTCTACATCAGAAGACTAGCCTAATCAGATTCTTGTATGGATTTGGCTTCCAGGTCTTCCGTATAGGTATTCCTCGGCAAGTTTATTCTGGGCTATTGTTGGTTTGTTAGGGAAAGTGGTGCATGTTGATCTTAACACTACGGAAGGGAGGAGGGTTCATTTCGCTCGTTTAGCGATTGTGGTGAATCTTCTTGATAAACCCTTAATCCCAAGAGTTACTTTTGATGGTCGGCACCAAGTCATTGAGTATGAAAGTCTTCCGCTTATTAGCTATGGCTGCAGGAAATATGGCCATTCCAAAGTCCTGTGGGCGTGATGAACCCGTGAAGTCCGCTGGTCATGAGGTTCAACAGAATGTATCTACAACGAAGGATAAATTTGGCCTTGAATGCAAGTGGTGGGTAGGAAGCGACGTCATTTGGTGACTACGACTGCTAGGAACCAAGCTACTCCTACTAAAGCTATGGGGTCGCGGTTTATAGCTTTAGTGGAATAGGAGGGTGTCCCCAAAAAATGTATGAGTGGGCAAAAGAAGAATCCGAATAAGGTAGTGGTTCCTACTGCACCAGCACCGCAGGGTGAATTGTCTATGGCTGTAGTTGTTCGTGTTGTTGGGTCTAGTGCTACGCATGATGTGGCCCTTCAGTCCCTGTAGTCTAAGGAAGCTGCTCAGTCGCACGTTGAGGCTGGGTTGGTTGATCCTATGGAAGTAGTTAGTGCCCAAGCTGGGGTTGAGCATGTGGGTAAGGACAGTGGGGAGGTCCACGGAGTTACACCTAATGTAGCAGTGAAGGACAAAGTGGTGTGTGCACCTTCATCCTTGCAACCGGATAAGCATGTTGTTGTTTGTGTTATTAAGGAAAGGTCAAAACGTGTTCTGAAAGACATTAATGGCAGAACGTCTTATGGTTCAATTCGTAGTGCTAGTACAAAAGGGTTTATCCGGAGTAATGTGGCGACTAAGAATCTTCCCAGGAAAACTACTAAACCAAAGGCGAAGGATGATAAATCCTAGAAACCTACCGTAGTGGTAGATTGGGCTATGAAACTGTCGACAGAGTTGTCTCAAGCTGAAGCTTCTATTTCTCTGAGTGTCCTAATGGGGGATGATGGTAAAGTGCAGGGTTCACGAATTCTACGTTTGAAGGGGACAAGGTGAAGTCTCCGAATTAAACCGAGTTTGGTTGTTGATGATTTATTTTTTAATGATTAAAGTTATATTTTGGAATACTCAAGGCACCCTAGGTCTTGATTTAACCAGTTTTTTAGATTTGTAGTCAGTTCACATGACCCTGATATTGTGGCAATCATGCAGCCGAGAGTTAGTGGAGCCTTTGCTGATGCATTCATTCATCGTTCGGGATTTGATTGCTCGTTTCAGGTGGAGGAAAATGTGTTTTTGGGTGGTATCTGGATTATGTGGAAAGATACAATTCAGCTTGATATGTTGGTTGTGTCAAATTAGTTTGTATATGGTCTGTGTGTGGATGTGGGAACGAATAGACAGTGTTTCATTACCTTCGTGTATGCTAGTTCTAATCAGGGATAACGTGCTTCTGTTTAGGCGCAGCTTCAGGCACTTGATCCTGGTATTGACCATCTGTGGATCTTGGGGACCCTAAGTTTTGTGAGTTCTTATTCCAATCCGGCCTTATTGATAAGGGTTTAGTGGGTCGTGGTTTAGTTGGAAGCGTGGCAATCTTAGTTAGAGGCTTAACTGTTGTTTGTGTAATGCGCATTGGTATGAGGCTTTTGCGACGTTGGAAATTTATCATCTTCAGCGTTTGGGTTCTGATTATATGCCGATTATTTTTTTCATGTTTAGGATAGACAACGCTTGGGTACTCGTCCTTTTCGGTTTGTGGCAGCCTGGAATAAGCACCCAGATTTTGAGCTGTTGTTGAATGATAATTGACAGTCTGAGTTGCCCATCTTTGAGAATCTCTATGTTTTCTAAGGGAAGAGTCGTTAGTGGAACAAGGAGGTGTTTGTACATATTGGTCGTCGTAAGGCTAGGCTCTTGGCTCGGATTCGAGGTGTTAAGATGGCCTTAGATCATCATTCTACTCTGTTTCTGATTGCTTTGGATGATAGTTTAAAGAGAGAGCTGGCTTGTGTTCTTGAACAAGATGAGAGCCTTTGGCACCAGAAGTTTCGTAGCCAATGGTTAGCTGAAGGCGATAGGAACACTAAATTGTACCACGATTCTACTCTTAGCCGGCGCCACCGTAACACTATTTGGAAGCTTAAATTGGACAACGAGATTTGGTGCGAGGATGTGGGTGCTCTTTGGGATCATGCGATGGTGGGTTTCGGTAATTCTCGGCTCATGAGAGACATCACTTGGTTTGGCTTGTTTCTATGGATGAGGTCTTGAGGTGGTGTTTAGTATGGGGCCCTTTAAATCCCCAGGGATTGATAGGTTTAATGCAGGGGTTTTTTAGAAGAACCGAGGCTCTGTTGATGACTCTGCTTATCGGTTTGTGTCCAATTTTTTTGAGACATGGGAGCTTGATGGGAGTGCTAACCAAACTCTACTTGTCCTTATTTCTAAAGTTGCTAATTCGGAGACTATAAAGCAATTTAGGCCGATTAGTTTGTGCACAGTCCTGTATAAGGTAATTACTAAGGTATTTGTCAACAGATTAAAACCTCTTCTGCCTGGATGGATAGCTCATACTCAGCCTAGTTTTGTTTTGGGACGTCACATTACGGATAACGTTATTCTCACACAGGAAGTCATTCATTCTATGCGTAAGAAAATTGGAGCAAAGTCATGGATGGAGATTAAGGTGGATCTTGAAAATGTGTATGATCTCCTCGAGCGGGGATTTATTGAGGAAACACTTTTTGATATACGTTTGCCGGCTCAATTTGTCAGGTGGATCATGGTTTGTGTGAGCACTGTGTCTACTCGAATTATCTGGAATGGGGAGGTTACAGGCCAGTTCTGTCCTTCGAGGGGTATCCGCCAGAGAGACCATCTATCGCCTTATCTTTTTGTCTTATGTATGGAGTGGCTATCTCATGCAATTATCAGGAAAGTGGTCGTCGGGGAGTGTTTGGTTATCGAGCAACAGTCTGGGGTTATCACATTTATTCTTTGTCGATGACTTGATGCTTTTTGCTAAGGCGTCTATTGACCAATTGGCAGTTCTTAATGAGGTGTTGAGTTCGTTCTGTAATTGTTCTAGTCACTGGGTGAGTGTCGCTAAAACACAGATCTTTTTTCTCGAAAAATTGTTCGATGGATATGCGAAATATGATTATGAATGGCTTTGGTTTGAAAAGGGTTGATGATCTTGGCAAGTATCTGGGGTCCTTCTCCTCCATAAACGAGTTACGAAGGACACTTATCGTTTCTTATTGAAAAAATTAAAGCTCGTCTTTCTGGTTGGGCTACGAAAACCCTTTCTTTTGCAAGGCGAATCTCTTTGGCGAAAGCTGTCCTCCTTGCTATACCTGCATATGTCATGCAAACTTCTTGGCTTCCTAAAGGATTTTGCGAGGCGATAGAGAAACTTATTCGTAGATTTGTTTGGGGTTCGACTAATGGCTTGAATAAAATAGCCATAGTGAAATGGGACACGGTTTGGTTACCCATTAAGGAAGTCGGTTTGGGTTTTCGTGATTTAAGTCATCAGAATCAAGCTTTGTTAATAAAGATTGGGTTCCAGTTGGCTTTCAGTGATGATAGATTATGGGTTCAGGTTCATAAAGCAAAGTATCGCATTGAAGAAAGGATTCATATCGCTATTAACCGCCTGAATAGCTCAAGATTTTGGTAAGGCCTAAGCCATGTTTGGGAGGATGTTCGACAAAGTATTTGTTGGCAAATGCGTGATAGATGGCATACGGATTTCTGGTGGGATGTGTGGCTTGATGGGAATGAGCCTTTGTTTGGTCATTATTTTCTTAGCACACCACCCCCTTGACCCTCATGGCAGCATGGTTAACGACTGCCGAGCAATGGGACTAGCGAAAATTGGAGCAAGTCTTTCTTGTTGTTCTTCTGAATATGATTGCTTCTGTGATGCCCCCTCATGCTTCTCTTGGGTGTGATAAATCGGGGTGGAGATGGGAAGAGCATCGATAGTTTACTACCTCGTCTGTAACAACCCTAAATCGGGTTAGAAGTTATCAAAAATTTAGATAAATTTTGAACACTTACTAGTCTCTAAAGGAGGTATTTAGAATCCTTGGGATTAAGATAGATAATAATTTAGGGTAATTAAATTGATATTTGTTGCCTAGTGACCAAAAGGTAAGGATTTAAAATTCAACCAATGACTAAATTGAAACTGAGGATAAACTTTGTTCTTGCATGGTTAATTTAGCCACTTTAATAAAAGTGGAATCCATGTTTCCACTATGTGTCTTGATGATGATGAATAATACTTCCTCAGTTCCATTTAATATGTCTATTGTTGACTTTTCACACAGTTTTAGGAAGAAAAAGTTTGTGTAAGAGATGTGATGTAAAATAATTGAAACAACAATTTTATCCTTGAAAAGGTGAATTTTGTTTTGTTCGAAAACTAAAGAAAGGGTATAAAGAGAAATGCGCCTTGTAAAAGTTGTTGAATTTTTCAATGAGACAATTTAAGTGGGACAATTTCAAAACACAAAAATGACATCTTAAGTGGGACGGATGAAGTAACTATTTTTTATTTTTTTTAAAAGAAAAATATGGTAAAAATAAGGAGAAGGGGTCGGGTAAGGGGGAGAGGAAAGGGATAGATTTTTTCCATTTATCTTCATCACTCCTCTCCTTCACCGAATGTCCTCCATGGGAGAAGACTTTGTGAAGCTTGGGAAAAAAGCTAAAATTTCTTGAAAGTTAGCCCTAAAATTCTCTAATTCTTCATATAGAGGTAAGTGTAAAATCAAAGTTTGATTTTAATATAACAAATTGTTTAAGGGCTTATTTGTAAAAGAAAATAATTTTTTAAGTATCTCAAAGACTCGCAATTGACAAAGATTTTTCAAGTACAAAGTTATTTAAAGTCGAAAACTTAAACCCTATAAATTTTTCCAAGTGTTTTTAAAGCTAAATTCAACTCTTACGCCTAGGTGTATCGATACGCCCTCAGGCGTTTCTATACGAGCTTAAATTAAAAGGCCATTGTAAGAATCTGTTTCGATACGGTTCCTTGCGTATCGATACGACCTTCATATGGGCTAAGTATTTTACTCAGGCATTTTGATATGGTGCCATCCGTTTCAATACGGCCTTCATACTGGTTTAAGATTTAAGAACAGTGTACCGATACGGCTACTAGTGTATCGATACGGTTGTAAAGAATTTTCATTTATGATTTGAACGTTGTCTTGTCAGTTATTGGGAACATGCGATTTTGAAAATCAGTTAACCCGTATCGATACACCTTTAAAGCATACCGATATAGGTTCAGACAGTAGCCCAAGTGAGCAAAATTGCATCGATACGGCCTTGCCCTTATCGATACGCCCTTTTGTTTTACACTAAGATTGTACCGATACACTTCCTCGCGTATCGATACGCCCTTGTATAATTGTACACAACGACTCTTTCTATTTTAAGATAGGTATCGATACGGCTGTTCGTGTACCGATATGGGTAGTTGCAGAAATGCATTTATGGTGGGAAAAAGAAGGCCCAACGGCTATATTGATGACTTCAACCACCCAAACGGCTAAAAATAAATGAGAAAGTATAAAAGCAAGTCTCTAAAGCCTCAGCAACTACTATTGAACTTATTTGCAAAATCCAAGCATATATCCAAACCATTGAGCTTAAAGAGTCAAATTATTGTACCCCACTTGTTGTAATTTTTATTGTATACATTTCTTTCAAGTTTGGGGAGAGTTTGTTTGTAATTTGGGCAACAAATCAATCTTGTGAGAGATACTTTCAAGTTTGCCATTTCTTCTTTGTAAAGAGAAAGTCTTGGTTAATCTTTGTGTAGAAAGGTTAATCGATTTGTAAAGGTTTCCTCCTAAGCTTAGAAAAGGGAAAGAATATCTAGTGGATATTGTTTCAAAATCCTTAGTGGGAGCTAAGGTAGTGGATGTAGAGCTTGTTCGAAGCTTGAACCACTATAAATTGAATTGTCTTCAATTTTTATCTTTTAAATTTGCTCATTCCAACTTCAAAAAGTCAATTCACCCTCTCTTGACCTATTACACGTTGATTGATCCACTCAATAATTGGTATTAGAGACAAACTCTTTGAGGGACTTACATCCACAAGAGAATATCCTAGAAGAAGATCAATCGACTACAAATAAAAGCCATGGCGTCTACCTCTGGGCTGAACTTGTACAAGTCACAATCTATCACCAAACCACCGTTCTTCAATAGGGATAACTACCCCTATTGGAAGAATAGAATGAGGCACTTCATCAAGTCTAACAACTACACCCTTTGGGATATAGTAGAATATGGTCCAATCATTCCCATAAAGAGAGATGAAAAAGGAAGACTCATTTTGAAGACAAAGGTAGAGATGACGGATGAAGATAGAAGAAGACTACAAGTGAATGACAAGGCCCTACATGTCATCTTTTGTGCACTTGGACCCGACATGTACGCGAAGATGTCATCTTGCACAAGTGCGAATGAGGTATGAGACAAGCTAGAGACCACCTACGAAGGAACTAACGATGTAAAGGAGACCAAGATTGGAATCCTTAATTTGAGCTACGAGAACTTCAAGATGGAGCTCGATGAGAGCGTGTCCAAAATGTTCAATCAGTTCTCCGTTATAGTAAACGGTCTCAAGGGCTTCGGTGAGATCATTCCCGAAGACAAGCTAGTCTGAAAGCTTCTTTATTCTCTTCCCGAATTATAGGATGGGAAGAGAACCGCAATCATCGAGGCCAAGAATTTGAAGACGTTGAAGCTCGATGAATTGGTGGGATCTCTCCTTACTCATGAGATCATGAGGCAAGGAAGAGAAGAGAAAAGAGTGGAGAAGCAAGAGGTAGAGAAGAAGAAGCAAGGAATTGCTCTCAAGATTTCTCAAGAGGAAAGCAACTCTAGCAGGGATGAGTTTGAAGAATTATCTATGATAGCCAAGAGATTCTCTCGTTTCATAAAGTCCAATTGAGGAAGAAAATTTCAAAGAAGAAGAGACTTCAAGAACAAGAACAAAGAAGAATGGAATGATCAACTCATTTGTTATGAGTGCAACAAGCCGGGGCATATTAAATCCGATTGCCATCAACTCAAGAAGAAGATCTTCGAGAAGAAGAAGAAGCTCAAGGCCATGTTGCTCCTTGGAGCGATGAGGAATCATCATCCGATGAAGAGAAGCAAGAAGTGGCCAACCTTTGCATCATGGCTCTTGATGATGATCCTAAGGTAAACCCTAACTCATCTACTTTCAATTTCACTTTTGATGAGCTTCAAGAAGCATATGATGAGTTACAAGAGGTTTACGATGAGTTGATTGAAAAGTATAAGGAATCGGTTTTGAAAAATAAGAAAATGATTTCCAATTTAAAAACTCAAAATGATTCTCTTTCCAAAACCAACTCGAAACTTGAAAAGAAGATTTTGGTTTTACAAGATGACCTAAAATATTTTCAAAATGAAATTTTTGATTTAAACAATCTTCTTTCCAAAGTCCATGATGATCACCAAAAAGTGGTGAATGAACTCAAAGCTTCTTTGAACAAAGTTGGTACTACTACTTTTGAAAAAGGTCAATCTTCTAAAACCAACTATATGAAAAAAAACTTTGTGAACCACAAACAAAGAAGCTCTCAAAGGTATCCTAAAGTTAAAAGAATTAGAAGTGTATGGGTTCCTAAGGAACTTGTAGCTTCTAATAACATTCATGCAATTGCATCTTGGATCCTAAGGGGACCAAGTAATTGGGAGCTAATTCATATTGACCCAAAATGATTTGGGTACCAAAAACCAAGATTTAATTCTTTGTTTGTAGGGGGCATTGCTACAAGGTCGAAGCTTCAAGTCAAAACACATGGTACCTTGATAGTGGATGTTGAAGACACATGACCAGAGATAAGAGTAGATTCATGGAGCTAAAGCCAAAGAGTGGTGGAGTGGTGACATTTGGTGACAACTCAAAAGGCCACATTGAGGGTATTGGTTCTATTGGTAATCTTTCTTCTATACTCATTGAAGATGTTTTATATGTCAATGGTCTAAAACATAACTTGTTGAGCATTAGTCAATTATGTGATAAGGGTTTTAATGTTCTTTTTGATGTTAATGGTTGCAAAATTTTGGACATTAAAACAAATAAGATATTGCTCATTGGTCATCGCATAGGTAACATTTACATGGTGCATTTAGATGACATTCATACATCCCAAGCATGTTTGGTTGCTAAAGATAAAAATAATGCATGGTTATGGCATATGAAACTAGGGCATGCTAGCATAAGTGTTTTAGAGAAATTAGTTTCCTAAAATCTAGTAAGAGGTTTACCTAAGCTAAAATTTTCTTTAGATAAGATTTGTGATGCTTGTGCTAAGGGTAAACAAAAACGTGTCTCTTTTAAATCCATTAATGATGTTTCAACTAGTAGGGTATTACAGTTGATCCATATAGATCTTTTTGGGCCAATTAGAACTACTAGATTGGGTGAAAAATCATATGCATATGTTTTAATTGATGACTTCTCTAGATACACTTGGGTTCTTTTTTTAAGTACTAAAGATAAGGCTTTAGAAAAATTCATCACGTTTTCAAAAATCACTCAAAATGACCTTGGCCAAAACATTTCACATATTAGAAGTGACTATGGAACAGAATTTCAAAATCTTGGTTTTGAGGATTTTTGTAACTCTAATGGTATTAACCATAATTTTCTGCACCTCGCACTCCTCAACAAAATGGGGTAGTTGAGAGGAAAAAACGTACTTTAGAAGAAATGGCTAGAACCATGATTTGTGAAAATAATTTACCTAAGTATTTTTGGGTGGAAGTTACAAACACCGCTTGTTACATTATTAACCGAGTAATGATTAGGTCAATTTTAAAGAAAACTTCTTATAAGATTTTAAAATCAAAGAAGCCCAACATTAGCTATTTTCATTCTTTTGGATGCAAGTGTTTTGTTTTAAATAATGGAAAAGATCATTTAGGTAAATTTGATGCAAAAAGTGATTAAGCTATTTTCTTAGGTTACTCTTTAAATTCTAAAGCCTATTGAGTTTTTAACAAAAGAACCTTAGTTGTAAAAGAGTCTATACATGTGGTTTTCGATGATAACCTCCTTCCGAGGAAGAATTCTTGTGATGATGATAATATAGGGATCATTGAAGCCAATGATGGTGGACAATCATCAAAGGTGGATGAGGTTCCAACCAAAGAAGAAGAAGCACAAGATCATCTCATAGAAGCATTGAAGGACATGAATCTTGAGGAAAATGAAGTGAGCTACCCAAGGGAACTCAACTATGTCAAAGGTGGAGAAATTTTGGGTGATCCATCCAATGGGGTAACTACTAGATCCTCTATTAGATTAATGAATAATGTTGCATTCATTTCATGCATTGAACCTAAAAATATCAAAGAAGCATTAAAAGATGATTTTTTTGGATATTGGCCATGCAAGAAGCACTTAATCAATTTGAGAGGAGTAAGGTATGGGCATTAGTTGATAGGCCTAGTAATAAATCTATTATAGGAACTAAATGGGTTTTTAGAAACAAGCTAGATGAGAGTGGTAACATAGTGAGAAACAAGGCTAGACTTGTTGCTCAAGGTTACACTCAAGAAGAGAGAATTGATTTTGATGAAACATATGCATTCGTAGCTAGAATAGAAGCTATTATGATGCTTCTTGCATTTGCATGTTATCATAAATTAAAGCTTTTTCAGAAGGATGTAAAAAGTGCATTTTTAAGTGGTTTTATTAATGAAGATATGTATGTTGAACAACCATCCGGTTTTGAAGATCCAAATTTTCCAAATCATGTTTTTAAATTAACTAAAGCTTTATATAGTTTGAAACAAGCTCCTAAAGCTTGGTATGAAAAGCTTTCAAATTTTTTGATTGAAAAAGGTTTTGAAAAAGGCAAGGTGAACACTACACTTTTCATTAAAAGAAATGACAATGACATCTTAGTAGTACAAATTTATGTTGATATAATTTTTGGTTCTACTAATGAGTTGTATTGTCAAGAGTTTGCTAAATTAATGCAAGGTGAGTTTGGGATGAGCATGATGGGGGAGCTCTTATTCTTCTTGGGACTCCAAATCAAGCAAAGGAATGATGACATATTCATCAATCAAGCTAAGTACATCAAGGATATGCTCAAGAAGTTTGGCTTGGAGAATGTGAAGCCTCAAGCTACATCAATGAGCTCATCAATAAAGCTTGACAAAGATGAAGGAGGTAAGTTAGTTGATTCTAAACTTTATCGCTCTATGATTGGTTTTTTGCTTTACCTGACCGTAAGTATACCCAACATTATGTTTAGTGTTTGCTTGTGTGCTAGTTTTCAAGCTAGTCCTAGATAATCACACCTTATAGCCATTAAGAGAATTTTTAAATACCTTAGAGGCACACCATGTTTAGGTCTTTGGCATCCTAGAGACTTATCCTTTGACCTTCATACTTATTTCGATGCGGATTATAGGGGTTGTAAGATAGATAGAAAAAAGTACCTCTGGAACTTGCCAATTCCTAGGTAGTGTGCTCATATCTTGGTTCTCTAAGAAACAAAATAGTGTAGCTCTATCTACCACTAAATCAGAATATATATCGTCCGAAAGTTGTTTTGCCCAAGTCTTTTGGATGAAGAAACAACTTCTAGACTATAAAATTGATGTATACCATACCCCTTAAGTGTAACAACACTAGTGCCATGTCTCACTAAGAATCCCATCCAACATTCTAGAACCAAGCATATAGAGATAAGACATCATTTCATTAGGGATTATGTCTTAAAGAATGATGTTGTTCTAGAGTATGTTGATACCTCAAACCAACTAGCAGACATATTTACCAAACCATTAGACAAAGAGCGTTTTTGGACTCTTGGGAGAGAGTTAGGTCTAACTAGCCTATCTTGACCTTTTAGAGCCCTTTAGTGCCAAAAATTTGCTTGAATTTGAATGATGATCATGCTTTGTGATTTTGCTTCTTGATGCATCTATGCTTGTTGCTAAGGGGAGTATGTATCTATCTTAGCTTATTCATGTTGTTCATACATCATACACATGCATTTCAATTCGAATAAAATTAAACTTTTGAGCAACTTGTGGCCCAAAATGTATTTTTTGGGTTATCCGTATCGAAACGGGTGAAGGTGTTTCGATACACCATTCTTGACTCAATCCAAATTTCATTTTTCAGCACAAGTATATCGATACGGATTTGACCATATCAATACGGGTCCAAGAACAAGTTTTGATATAGGTGAGTCCGTATCGAAATGGTACTAGTGTTTCGATATACCTGTATTGATACGCCATGTGGCGTATCGATACGCGCGGACGCAGATCCTTAAACGAGTCATTAAAAAGGGTTTCATTCTTTAAAACAAAATCCTAATCAAACCTAAACTCTTTTAAAACCCTAATTTATTTCTCTTATAAATACCCATCAAAACCCTTGTTTTTCATCAAATATTTTGAGGGTTTTGTTCTTTAAAACAAGTCTAAGCTCTCTCTCATCAAATTGGTGAATCTTCATCCTTTATTCATCCAATTCCATAACTCAAGGTATATTTTCCTTTTCTTTTTTCAATTTCGTTTATTTTTACATACTGATTTTAGTTAGTTTTTGTCTAAAAAGTATACATATAGCATGAGTTTTGAAGTTTTTGCAATAATTCTATAAATCTGAAATTTTTTTATTCAAATATAAAAATTATACCGTATATTTTTATAATATGTTTTTCAAAATTCTCTTTACCAAAATTTCATTTTATATTTGTATATGTTTTAAACTATATTGTATATTTTTTAACAAAAACCTTGAACATTGGATTATTTATTAGATCGAATATGATGATTTATGCATACACTATTTTTGTGCCTTAAATTGTTTTTCAGATTATCTATGGCACCAAGAAAGTGAGCTAGAACAAGTGAGGTTGGAGAGTCTTCAACTGAAGACAATTCAGCACGTCCCAACCTTAGTGTCATTTATCAAAAGAATTTTCCCATCTCGGCGGCTTTAAATAACTTCAAGCAATACCAAAACTACAAAATCTGCCACAAAAGAGTAACATCTCTTCCCTTTTTAGACTCTGAACGTTTCAAGTTCAAATATCTTCATCTTTTAAGATGTTGGAATTTTATTTAATTTTTGACTATCCACGGGTTTTTGTACAGTAATCTTGTTTTAATTTTCTTTGCTAATGCCCGGTGCATCCCCAACCAAGATCGTTCTAAGGTCATTTATATTGAGTCATTCTTAATGGAGGAAAAATTTCGTATTGATGTTCAAACTCTAGTTAATGTTTTTGGGTTTGAAAATGAGGGAATCGACGATGAAGACTCGTTCAGACATATTCTTGGTAGTTTTGTCACAGTTCTTGATGCTCATGATCGTTTTTTGCATCTCATGATCACTTGGTAGTTTCAGCCATCCGGTGGTAAGTTTTCCACTATCCGACAAGTGAACAACTTTTAGATAAGATGTTTTCGTGAAGAGAAGCAGCCCAATCTTGCTCAAATAATGTTAGCAGAGCTAGTTTATCTTATTCAATATTGACACACATCTCTAGTCTCATTCTTCACTTATAGGACAACATTGAGTTACTTGTTTACTCAATTGGAGATTGATTGCTCGCAAGACGTTCTCGAGCCTCTTACCAATCCCATTGATGAACGCTCTCTTGTTCGTGCAAAGTTTCAATATTTTAGTGGTGAGTGGCTACATCTCGCTGAGCTACCACATGATGCAATCCCTGAAGAACTAGAAGCTCCTCCACAAGTCGCTCCTCAAGCTCCGGTAGCTCCATCGGCTATGGATGCTCTCATGGCTTATCTCAATGAGCAATTGACTTCATTGAACATTTCTATAACCACATTAAAGACAACCATGAACGAAGGGTTTGAGGCCATTGATACTCGATTTACTTCCTTGGAGGATCGAGTTCAAGCCATTGAAAGCCAACAAGGTTCGATGGTCATATCTCTCACGACTTTCCATGGGGAATAAAGATAATCTTAGGCTACTCAAACTCACGACGAAGATGAAGATCAAGAGGATGAGGATGATGAGGATGCTCCATAGACATACATTGCATTGCATACATGTCATATTAGACTTTTTATTTTTATGCACCTATGTTATTTACTCTATGAACCTATGCTTTGATTTTAGTTTGTTTTCAAGTTTTAAGTTGGATTTAGATTATGTTCCTTTGAACTTTCAATGATAATCATGTTGCTTTGACTATGCTTTGAATTATGCTGCATTATTATGTTTCTTGTTTACATCCTTTAATATTATTGATTTTGATCTAACAAAAAGGGGAGAAGAAAGAGCTTAAATTTTCAAAAACGTTTTTAAAACCTATCTTAAAGTAAGGGGGAGTTTTTCATAAAGACTTAAAATTTTAACTTGGTTTTGTTATATCAAAAAGGGGGAGATTGTAAAACCAAAGTTTGATTTTGATATAACAAATTATTTAAAGACTTATTTGTAAAAGAAAATAAAATTTTAAGTATCTCAAAGACTCACAATTGAAAAAGATTTTTCAAGTACAAAATTATTTAAAGTCAAAAACTTAAACCCTATAAATTTTTCTAAGTGTTTTTAAAGCTAAATTCAACTTTTACGCCCTCAGGCGTTTCGATACGAGCTTAAATTAAAAGGCCACTATAAGAATCTGTTTCGATACGGTTCTATCTGTATCGATACGGCCTTCATATGGGCTAAGTATTTTACTCAGTCTTTTCGATACGGTGCCATCCATTTCGATACGCCTTCATACTGGTTTAAGATTTAAGAACAGCGTACCGATACGGCTACTAGCGTATCGATATAGTTGTAAAGATTTTTTATTTATGATACGAACGTTGCCTTGTTAGTTATTGAGAACATGTGATTTTGAAAATCAGTTAACCTGTATCGATACACCTTCAAAGTGTGTTGATACAGGTTTAGATAGTAGCCCAAGTGAACAAAATTACATTGATGCGGTCTTGGCCATATCGATACGCCCCTTTGTTTTACACTGAAATCGTACCGATACACTTTCTCGTGTATCGATACACCGTTGTATAATTGTACACTACAACTCTTTCTATTTTGAGACAAGTATCGATATGGTTGTTCATGTACCAATACGAGTAGTTGCAGAAGTGCATTTATGGTGGTAAGAAGAGGGCCCAACGACTATATTGATGACTTCAACCACCCAAACGGCTAGAAATTAATGAGAAGGTATAAAAGCAAGTCTCCAAAGCCTCAGCAACTACTATTGAACTTATTTGCAACATCCAAGCATATATCCAAACCATTGAGCTTAAATAGTCAAATTATTGTACCCCACTTGTTGTAATTTTCATTTATACATTTCTTTCAAGTTTGAGGAGAGTTTGTTTGTAATTTGGGCAAAAATCAATCTTGTGAGAGATACTTTCAAGTTTGACATTCCTTCTTTGTAAAGAGGGAGTCTTGGTTAATCTTTGGGTAGAAAAATTAACCGATTTGTAAAGGTTTCCTCCTAAGCCTAGAAAAGAGGAAGAATATCTAGTGGATATTGGATGAAAATCCTTAGTGGGAGCTAAGGTAGTGGATGTAGAGCTTGATCGAAGCTTGAAACACTATAAATCACATTGTCTTCAATTTTTATCTTTTAAATTTGTTCCTTCCAATTTCAAAAAGCCAATTCACCCCTTCTTGAACTATTACACATCGATTGATCCACTCAACAGTAAGCCCGTCGCTATTGTTTGTGTTTTATGAATAAATGCAATGAAAATTTTGACAAAAGATTGATGAATGTTATGACTAGTTTAAGGATAGATTGATTAACTATGTTTTTTAATGTGTTTTATTGAGTTGTTGGTAAATACTAGAGAATTTAGCTAGGAGTCATGGAATGGGAGCATAGCTAATTGATGTTAGAGTAAATTTGATAAAACTTTGTTTATTGTGGTGATTTGAACTTATCTAAAGGTAAGATCAAGCACTATTCTAGTCTTGGATGGACAATGGTTGTGTGAATAAATTTAGAAGGTGAAATTTAGCTTTGTTATTAACATAATAATTGAGTACCCTACTGCTGTAAGTTGTTACCCTATTTTGATCTTGATAATCAATTTTTTGGTAAAAGAAATTAGCTCCTAATTAAGCTTGATTTTGTTGTCTCAAAGGATGATCGTTTACTTTGTTAAAGGGTCAAAAACTTAGTTAAAATTTGATAGAATGAGGATAATGTTCTGACTGTAGAATGTCAAGGTAAGGGGAATAAAATTGTAATAGGAATGTGTTAGTAAACGACTTAGCTGGATTGTTCAAACAACAAGGGATAAGGGGGAAAACCGGTTGAAAATTTGTGAATATGCTTAGACGTGAGTTGGTGTCAATATTTTTTAAAAAAAAGGGAATAGGAGAATTAGAGTAAATGTCCTTATATAATTGTTTGACATTATGTGTATTATTGATATTCTTGTAATCTGCCCAAAAAAATTGTACTAGGCAGTAAGTTCAATAAATTAGTAGAAATTCTATAGATCGAATTAGAGAATAAAACTTATATGTACAGAATTTTGTATGAATCTAGTTTCATTTACAATAGACGATGATTGATTTTGAGTTATTTATTAAAAGATATTAATTTTTGAACTAGTAAAGGTCAAGAAAAACATATTAGCAGTTTGTAAAACAGCATGAACAACAACTTCAAAAATTATCTTAAAATCGTTTGAGAAGATTCATAAGCTATGATTTATATGGTTTAAAAGGTTATTTAGTCTAGTTTTGTTTAAAACAAACGGAATTGAATTTTGATTTATAGAACGTTTTATAGAGATAATTTTTTAAGGACAACGCAAACTACACTGTGTTATGCTAGAATTTTATTATTAAACTGTTAAAAATATATATTGATAGTTTTGCAATGTAGCCTTGAATTTATATACTGAATATTGTCATAAAATTGCATATATATATGAGTTAATGCTTCTAAAATTTGATTAGAAGAAAGGAAAAAAATGTATGTGCATGAAATTCAAGTAGTAGTATGTCTTTGTTGAGTAATTCAAAAGCATGCTATATTTTTTATGTCTTTGCTGCCTTGAAATGTCATTGAAAGCATGAAATTATGCCTATGAAATCTGAACTGTAACGAAGATTTGATAAAGAGTATAAAGATGAATGGTGCTTTTTGTGAATTGATCAAATGGTTGATAGGAAGAAAATGGAGTATTGATGTGTTATATGATTGTTATGTTTGGTTTGACTATTAGTCGTAAGATAATGTAAATTATTTGTGTGATTAAATTGAATTAGTTCTAACGGTTCACTATTTTTTGAGGTGTATACATTTTTATAGAAGATGTTATTGAATAAGGGTTGGGAAGGAATCACTTAAAAGCAAGTTGTGAATATGGTTCGGGTATCACGTAACTTCAAGATACCATGTGAGTGTAATTTATGCATTCGGAAGACACAATGTCATCCCAATCTTTGTTTTCATGAATTGTTTGTTTAAATCATGATCATAAGGCATTGGCTCACATAGAGCACATTGTGTGGGTATATTCATGACATGGCATCTTTGGTAAGTTTATTTTTATATATTACTTGCATTACATAATGCATTATTGTGCCTTGCTATGTTATGATATGTAATAGTAGTAATATATAGAAATTGAGCTAAAACTTTATAGTCAACCTATGATATTTTAGTTATAAGAAGCTAAGAAAAAGAAATCAAGCCTTAATGTTAATTTCTATGAACCAAGTAAGCTCATCAATGCCTTAAGATATTATGAACTTTGATACTTTGGAGCTTAAAGCTCGGTATTTTCATAAGAATCCTCTCCTAATGTCAAGCTTAAAATGTATAAGCTGCCTAAACAATAGAAGTCTTTGGACACCTTTGGCACGGTACATGGTATATTGGGACTACAGTCCACGAGCTACGGTTCATGAGTGACAATCCCATATTTTGATATATTAGCAACATTAGGAGGTAACCAGGGAAGTGATGGAAGAGAATGAGAGATTGATTGATATGTTTTAACATTAGCCATTGCATTGTGCTATGTGTAATTCGAACCAATACAGTCAAACATAGACCAAAGCTACCTATGTCCAAATGTGATCCAAGGAAAATATTGTCAAAATACGTGAACTCTGATATGAACTATGAAAGAATATCAATAAAGCTTTGATAGCGCCCATTATGAACAAGACAAGAACTGTATGCTTGAATAAGATTCTAAATAAAGCCTCCATAAGACAAAGCCAAATATAAGATATGACTCGGTTTAATAAATTGGAATTATGTTATCTATATCCTAACAATACAAATGCTATCATAGGATTGTTTACTTTGACACATTATGCTATGTGATTGTATGGTCACTACCTCACTAGGCTAAGTAAGCTTAATGCATTCATTGTCATGCATTTGTAGGTTTAATATTTAATTAAGGATCGATCGTGGATGAAGGTCGCAAGTCACTCCTTTAGATTTTTGAATAACGATTTCTTTTGCTTAGTTAAACTCCTTAGAGGGTGGCATAGCAAATTGTATAGAAGCATACTAGTTAATAATTCATTTTGACTGCAATGTATTATAAGCATCGAATGTTTTGCAAATAACCTTTAAAGTAATAATTATTAGTATAATCCTTTTTATTATTAGTTATAAAATGAATGTTTTGTTAGATATCATGTTATAAGATATCATGCATATTAAGAATCTAATGTATGGTAGTCAAAGTTATACGTAAGTATCAAATGGTTTGAAGGTAGTATTAAACTTTATGGTTTATGTCCTATTGTTCGAATAAAAAGACTTAATGAATTGAGAATTGATTAATGACCTTGCGATCAAACTTGTAAAGAATTTTGTTTGGAATCATAAGTACCCGAGCTTCTATGCATTAAAAGATATGTTAAGTATGCTTTTAAATTAATTATATGTAGTCAAAGGTTGGAATGCATTACATGATGAAATACAATTTTGGATTACATATATGGTTAACTTATTAAAATGAAAGTTTAAAGTGGGTAATTTGGTTACTTATAAATTGTTTGATCACATGTAAGTTTACGCATGTAATTGAGACATTATATAGAGATGAAGTGGTACAATTAGTTTGTTTTGAACTTTGGTTGATAAGAAGAATGACAAGACTAAGTGTATGTTTTAAATTACTAGAAATAATTCCCTAAGAACTTTCAATAGTGTTTGTCTTTTGATACTTATAAATGCGTAAGCGAATATGAACTTATAGGTACTTTGGACTATAACTACGTTATTAGTCTCATTCTTTATAAAAACATGTTTTGTTCTATATGGGAATCCTTGGCATGATTAGTGAATTTAGTAAATAGTATTTTTGAAGTACAGCTTCTAATTATAACTATGTATTAATCTTTATGTAAATTGGTAATCGAATTGGTATTATGGAAGTTTTAATTTTTAAAACTAGACCTTGTATGTTGTAAAACCTGGTATGCAAACATGTTACGAGATTTGGTTGTTACTATGGAAGATAGTATGGAAGGACTTAAAATAATGTTTATTTGTAAATGAACATGACAAAAATGGGATAAGCATGGTTTGTTATGACTTTGTAAGAGATGAATGTGTGTAATGTTTATGCTTTAAAAAAATGTAAGCAGCCAAATCTAGTGAGAGTTAATCTTTTCACACGTACGATTTTTATATTCGAATCTTTGTTATTCTGTGTTTTGTTTTTAATGACATCTTTGATACTGATTTTTTTCAGGACCGAGAAGGGGGTGTTATATCGTTGGCCTATAGGTCTTTGCGATTGAGTACCTTGACTTATGCGCATGATCTTTGGCGTATTATTTGGAAGGTTAATGTGTCGCAACATGTCCGAGCCTTTCTTTGGCTTTTGCTACAAAAGCGTGTGTTGACCAACGTGGAATGATGTCGTCACCTCCTCAGGACTTTGAGTACGCTTCCGGACTGCTCTTTGGGTGATGAAGATCCGTACCACGTTTTGAAGAATTGTGGACATGCTAGGCAAGCTTGGAGTAAGGTCGTCCGACAGGACAAATTGTAGGCTTTCCATAGTATCCCTTTTGATTCTTGGATCGAAGGCAACTTGAGGGATAATAGTATGTTTTGGACTGTGAGTGTGGGGTGATCTGGAATATTTGCGATCATGTTGTGGGCGTTGTGGAAGCAATGTTGCTCTCGTGTGTTTGCTAGGGATAGTTTTAAGCAGGACGATGTTGTTGCCTATTGCAAACGCATGTGGGATGATACCCAGGGAATTGGCAGCGTCGGTCGGTTCCCACTCGGGCCACTAGGTTGACTACGAGATGGAGGGTCCCCTGAGCAGGGTTAGATTAAGGCAAATGCGGACGGTGCCGTAGGAGAACAATTTGGAATGGTCGCGATAGGTGTGGTCCTCCGAGATGCCGAGGCTGATTGGCTTTTTGGAGCGTCGAGAAGCCTTGTGTCTTGCTCAGTCCTTGTTGCGAAATTGTGGGTTGTGCACGATGCACTTGCTCATTCATGGGGCTTGGGTATCGACATGTCGAACTTAAATTGGATAATAGTATTGTTGTTCAAATTCTTTGTGATACATCCTTGGTCTTGGCAGGTTGTGGTCTTGTTGTTCGAATCCGTGAGTTTATGAATCGAAACTAGGATGTTCGTGTTGTACATGTTGGTCGAGAGGCAAACAGAGTTGCAGATGCCCTTGCTGGGTCTACTGCGAGGTCAGGTTGTGGGTAAGCAGGTCCATTTGTCTCCGCCGTCGAAAATTGTGCCATTGTTTTTGGCGGATTGCCCTGGGACTGGTTTTGTTTTTTGGTTTGTTTCAATTCTTGTGACCATTCTGTAACTATTGTCGTAAGTTCTTTTTTCCTCCACTTAGGAGGTTTAAGGAGGTTTTTAAGAGCATCTCAAAACCTTGTTCATTTTCTCACACTATTTCACTAAAATAATGTATTTTGGCTACTATTCATTCTCCAATCCAACACTATATTGCAAATCCCATGTCACCATTTTGGTGTTATCTACAGTGTCACACCGTATTTAGTGCGGAATTGTAGCCACACCAAATCATTTTTAATTGAAAGAAAAAGCCAAAATAGTGCAAAGGTTGGAGTTGATCTTTTTACACTAAAATAATATTAAATATCTTAATTTGCACTATTTTAATACAAAAATTGGAGTTGGTCTCTTTACACTAATTTCACTTTTTTACTTTTTACATTTTTTTACACCAAAATAGTGTTACAATATTGATGAAGATTGAAAATACCTTAATGTGGCTCGCGGTAATAATCTCTTTATCATTAAAAAATGAAGAATGTCATTGAAATCTCAAAATAATATTTAATTTAGTAAAATTTATAAATTAGAATGGTTAATCAAAATTATCACAACAATAGTATTAGACTCAAATCCAAATATCCAATTAGCGGATAACAAGTGTCCTAATTGGAGCCGTTGATCTTGCTTACTTTATATGTGTCTGATCTTTACGGTAAGTCCCAAGCCAACCGACACACTCGCCTTCCTCAGAGTTAAACAGTGTGTTAATTCCATATTTTTCTTACACTGGTAATAAAACAAAACGATTGTATTTTGTTCACAAATCTGGTCGCAAAAAGATTTTAAAAAAAAACCCTTTTTTTAATATTCTCCATCTCTTTCTTCAGGCTTCACTCTCTAGCTTAGAAGCAAAGCCAAAGAAATGGGCTCGGTTTCACTGAAAATTGGAGATGGAACAGCAAGATTCAAGAGAGCAACGCTTTGTTCTTCAGCCATCAACATTCTCATGCTTTTCTCCGTCATCACAACCAATCTCTTCGCTTTATACGCCTTCAATTCCTCCCCAAACCACCGCCTGAACAACCCATTCCACCACCGTGACAAAAACATCTCCTTGATCTCCGAACAAGTCTCTTTGATCATAAAAGAGATCGATTCTTCCCAGAGGAAGCTCGCCCAGATGGAAAAACAGCTCCTTGGTTACGACACTCTCGATCTCTCAAGATCCAATCTTGCTACCGAGCTCAAGCTGTTCTTGCAACACCACCAGCTCCCTCTGGGGAAGGATTCCAGAACCGGGATCACCGAGATGGTGGCTTCCGTCGGACATTCTTGCGAGAAATCCGCTGATTTGTTGTCCCAGTACATGAGTTACAAGGTTTCCGGTCCTTGTCCCGATGACTGGAGCCTTGCTCAGAAGCTAATCTTGAAAGGGTGTGAGCCTTTGCCCAGAAGGAGATGCTTTGCCAAGACTGTTCCCAAACCAGGTCTCATTTCTTTACCTGTTTCTCTTTGGAAGCCTGTTAATGACAAGATTGTCACTTGGTCTGGCTTAGGTTGCAAGAATTTCAGCTGTTTGAATAGTAAGAAATTGAGTAGAGATTGTGTTGGTTGCTTTGATTTGGTTAATGGATACGAGACTCAAAGATATGTTAAGGCTAGAAGCAAGGTTGAGTTTCTCATGGATGATGTGTTAGCTATGGGGAATGGTGGGATTCGAATTGGATTCGATATCGGTGGTGGGTCTGGGACTTTTGCTGCTAGAATGGCTGAGAGGAATGTGACTGTCATTACCAACACCTTGAATGTCGATGCACCGTATAGCGAATTCGTCGCTGCAAGGGGACTTTTCCCTTTGTTTTTGAGCTTGGACCATAGGTTCCCTTTCTATGATAATGTGTTCGATTTGGTTCATGCCACGAGTGGATTAGATGTTGGAGGCAAACCGGAGAAATTGGAGTTCTTGATGTTCGATATAGACCGTGTTTTAAGGGCCAGCGGCTTGTTTTGGTTAGATAATTTCTACTGTTCTGATGATGAAAAGAAGAGAACTTTAACTCGTTTGATTGAAAGATTCGGGTACAAGAAGCTGAAATGGGTTGTAGGAGAGAAAACTGATGCAGCCGGATCCGGAAAACCGGAAATTTATCTATCTGCTGTTTTACAAAAGTCGGTGAGAATCTGATGATCAAAGATTTTCCAGGAAACTGATGGATGTTAGAAAATAGTTTCATATTTCTATCTTTATCCACACAAAATTTGTGCAAATTCATCAAATTTCTAAGGTGGAATAAATGCTGCAAAATGATGAAGGATGGACTCTCTTCCGAAATCTAAACCCCTATTTAGCCCATTTTGGTTATATAAAGCAAAGAAGTATTAGGAAATGGAATTTTCAGTGTAATTCTTGAAAGTTGCTTCAAGTCCGTTTACATTTCATTGTACCTCAATATTTTAAATTTGCTTGAATTTCATGATTCCAGTTGATGTCCGTGAAGCATATATAAGTACAACAACAATGGAGTTCTTGTTATAGTAATCTTAAGGACGAAATGTAAATGGATCTTATATATATATATATATATATATATATATAATCTCATTACCCATCAGCATAGATTATGTTTTGATTAGTACAACTATTTGCTGAAAGTTCATTTTCCTGCTGAAAAATGTAAATTTAGAATTCGTACATTACATTTTCTACTACAGACATACTAGTTGAATACACATGGATTCGGCAATCTGAGTCATATCGCAGCGATTACTCAGCTAGGTGGAACCTTCAGCATTGCATTGCAACCCTCTGAATCACAGCCATTGATGCCTTGCACTGTTGCAGCACTGTTGAGCAGCTTCATCCCCTCTTCGCTCATCTGTTGTACTTCTGTAGGTGATAGAATTCGGATGCAGCGTACACACCCGACAAATTCCCTGCACAGATGTCAAACCATAGACATTAGCTAATGCTCGGACTGAGAAAGATAAGGTTGCAGATAAACTTACTCCCAAGGATCATCCCCCACGAGAAGAACATCGTTCTCATAATCCACATATACCAATTTCCAGCCTGAACCTTTGGGATCATCCAGCAGACCTTTGAGTCCAAACATGCATTCAATTGCAGAGATTAGTTCATCATAGTTCTTAAAACTCGTGACATCGATCGACCTTCCTACAGATCCTGTCTTCTGAACCTGTCAGAAACAGACCAACAAGAGTTATAAAAGGATACAACTATGCAGCCTGCACATAACTTTGATGACTTGAGAATTTACATATCCAGAATCTAGATTATCATACCTTTGTGTATGTTCTAACACGTGGAGCCGTTTGCTTCCAGGAACTGTTCTGCAGAAGGCCACTCTCGTCGAAATCAATGTTGCTACGAGACGTGCCATCGGAGCTGTCGGGCAAGTCTTGTCGTGAGAAAGCTTGAGAATCCGCAAGGCTACTTGAGGTAATCTGAGATTGAACATCCTGACAAGAACTGAAATTCCCAACCAAACAATCTGAAGGGTTTTGAAATCCAGCATCCTTCAATGAGCAAAACTCATCTAGAATGGCAGTGGACACGAAAGGATCAATCACAGTACCGCCACCATTACTAACATCAACATTAAGACAGCTATATATCCCACTTTGATTATTGCTGTCATCGGACAAATCCCTCACCCCACTGGAATTAAGACTGCACGGATCGTGCTGAGTGAATGAAGTCAATTGGTCTGCTTGGGATGAAAGCCTGCAATTATTCAGCTTTTGGTCCCACATATCCTGACCTACTATAGTTAACGAGGCATCGGTTTCAACAGGAAGGACAGCTGAAGAGTCCTGTAACCCAACCATCGGTATCAGACCAGGTGATTTATATGCCACAGCAAAAGGTTGGCAAGAAGAAAGGCTTGACGTCCACTCATCGGTGTCTGAAAAAGGAAGAAAGCTGTTTAAAGTACTAAGATCAGCTTGGGATACTAGCATTTGATGAGCTTGGAGGACTGATGAATCCAATGGTGACTGCATCTGCCATGGATTATTTTGCACTTGGAGTGGAACCTGGTTCTGGTTTGGGAAAGAATGTTGGTTCGACATAGACGGACTTGTAGCATTCGCCGCCAATTTTTCCTCATTGCATTCGGATGCCAAAGTCAACCGCTCCGCTGAATGCTTTGATTCTGGCTTTATCTTTTCATTATTGATCCCAGTCCCAGCTTGCGTTAGGCTTTCAAACTTGTTTGCAGGATGTGGATTCACATTAATTTTGGACATATTTGAGTTGACTGGATTGGATTGGTCAGGGACCAAGTTGGGAAGATTTTGGTCCTCGATAGACATATTTTCCGATTGGATAAGCTGGGGGTTTTGGTTGTTTCTAGCCTGCAAGCTCTTCATTTCTTCTAATGGAGACGGCTTAACATCAGTGAATTGTTGTAATGTAGATGCGAAAATTCCGGGATGGTTAATAAGCTGAGGCTTCAACATCATCTTCATCACTTGTTCGGAACATAAATTCGAGATTGAATAGGGAATATTCCCATTACCATTTTCGGGAAACTGGAGGAGGGGCCTTTTCATCAAGCTTCCCCATTCGGATTCTGCTCCTGTGAGCATAAAAAAAGAAACAAACACATATCAGCATCTAAACATGCTGGGCACCACTCAATATTACAAACAGAAGCTAACCTGAAAATCCAGGATATAATGGTCGCTTGAGACCTGAAGTTAATGAAGAAAAAATAATGAGGCTTTCCGGAGTTTCAACTTCCCATGTGCTCACCCTATTCTGTTTATCGTTACATCCGGGTTCGTCCCATTCAACCTGTTTCGAGAAGGAATACAAAACCTTCCATGTTTAAACCAACCAGCAAGAATAACCTCTACTGCTTAAACACTGTTGAGTACTTGAGTTCGATGAGAGCAAACCTGAAGGTTTCGCCACTTCGAGCCAGGCCATCTCAGAGGATCCAAGTCACTGATACCAATTATAGTACCCATATATCTGCAGAAATTTGAGAAACATTAGAAAAAATAAGTAGATATATCGTTGTTTTCTCAAGTAGAACAATATATACAGCAATTCCATCATATGATCATTATGAACAAAATTTCTTTAATACTAAGGTTGGAAACAATAAGGTGAGAGGATGAAAAACTATTAACTAGCTTACCTGCGTTTCCCGGACTCTTCTGTTTCGAACATCATACCAAACCTCATACCGATCGAGACTTGAGACCCATATACCGATTTACGATATTTAGGCAAAGGGATGACAAATTCCGAAGGGCAGGCTCTGCAAAAACACCAAGAAATAAATAAGCAAAGAAAGAAGGGACAGAAAAACACGGTTGGGTATGAATGCTATCAAACATACCTCGGATTGTAGAAAATTGTGAATGGACTTCTATTGGCAGCAGCATGAGCAGCGGCAGCAAGAACACCGATGTGCATACTATCAGCAGATAGCACCGATGATGGCAATGTTGTTTGTTGACGATTTGCACGCCTTACACCCACCATCAGCTGTGACTTCTCATCCCTGCAACAATAAGACATAATCGTGAATATAACAGTTAAAATATCTTGCACCAAACACATGCTAGTATGTGACTGTGGCATTCCTGATAAAGAGAACAGAATCACCGGCCCTAAGCCTTTTTGATCCGACAAACAAACTCCACCCGGTTGTAAGAAGGTGTCTCTTTGGCTGCCCTGCATAAAAAAACATCACATATTATACTTGAGATTCACTGTCAAAAGTATATCTTTTACAGATATACACATCTTGCCCAATTCTAGCTATCGAATAAGATCACTAGCTCAAACAGATGATAAATAATCAAAATAAAACTCACCGCGATATATATGGCGAAATGTCCAGGTATTATCGTGCAAATCTCTCACAACAAGCTCTTGAGTTGGGGGTTGCATGGTATAATCCTGAAAAACAGACAAAAAGGGTCATGCAAATTCACATAACGTCCCTGCATGATCACACATGCCAGCAGCACTTAGATCAACCTACGAGAACCTCACCAACTGAGGAAAGAGCTTCTCGGCCGCTCTACGTGGCACCGAAAAACCACCATGTGTACTTGTATCACTGGCAGTCAAGGTTTTGCAGAAAAACTCATTTGGATGCTTGCTCAGCTTCAATCCAAAGTCCGGTATATGGAACACATCTTCCTAATCAAACTCAAATCTTTATAAATGAGAACAGTGCACTGAATCATAATGTCAAAAAGGGTTCTTTCTTTTTATCAACTCCAAAAACATGGTAAATTCATAGGAGATTGAGATGTATAGTTATCCAACTAGAGAAGCTTACAGAGTTCACCGGTTGAAGACTCATTTGAGCATATATTTCATCGGTATCTTTGTCGGCCTGACAAAGAAAAATCAGAGTTTATTAAGCCTAAATGATATTCAAGTTCCATTGTGACTAAAAATTACATACAAATGACATACATGTAATGTGACATTATGAACTTGGCACATTAGCTGAGATGGAAGGTTTGGATAGTTGGGAATTTGAGGGGTCGCCATTCTTTTCGTAGACACAGCTACCTGCTCAAAAAAACATCAAAACAACGGAACAGAAAGAAGACAACTGATAATCGAGTATGAGAAATAAATGCAAACCTGTTCGCTATGTCCTTGAGGGAAGTAATACACAAGACTTCCCACCTGAGGCAAAGAAACAAGTGGACCAGCACAGGCATGCCATAACTCGGAATTTATAGCCTTACGGGTCCCTGAGATCAGTCAGGAAAACAAATCCATCACACACGTGCTTTCGACATAGATTGCCTTATTAACACTTTTGGAAGGACTTAAATGCGTCGCCATTAAAACCAAGTAATAAATAACTTTTAACATCTTCCATTTGTAAGCTTCTATGTTGAAGACAAGAACGTCAATGGTTCTGGACTTCTTTCATATTGGATTAAGACTAAAACAGATCATGTTTGAATTGACAAAAACATAAAACAAAACAAACCAGATTGGTCTTGCATTTCTTTCAACAGCTTCATTTCCTCTAGCAGAGTCGACTGTACCCCTCCATTAACCAAAGCTCCTGGTTTGATCTTCTCTTCAACAACAGAACCCATTTTTGCTAAAAGAATTCTTCCTTTTCTAGACTCTTTTACAATACACAGATACTCAAAGCAAAGACCCCACCTTTACATCTTCACTAAAGAAGAACAGAAGACCCTGAACTTCCATAAGAGAAGAAAGAAATTCCCATCCCCATTGGTCCAGAAAGGATAAACCTTTTAGCCCCTCTACAACAATACAAACAAACAACAGCAGCAGCAGAATCGAAGTCCAAAACCAAGGAACAAAAACCTGCAAAGAAAAGGGAAGAACAAAGAAAAGATCTTTTTATTGTGTGGGGCTTTTTGATATGACCAAAAAGTAAACACCTTCCCCTCTCTTCCCCTTCAGTTAGCAGGAATCAAAGCACGCCGACCATAGCATTTGAGTATATTAGCTTCTCTCTCAAAAAAAAAAAAAAGATAAAGACCTTTCAATGAAAACCCCACTATCCTCTCATCATTCACTTTGATTCTTTCCCCTCTCTATCTACTCCACCATCAAAAGAAATAAAAACAAAACCCAAAGCCAAAAAAAAAGAAAAAACTTGAAGACTTTTCGATTCTTGCCACTCGGTTTTTATAGTACCAAAGCAAATGAAAGGAAAGGAATGTGTAAGTTGCTTGAAACTAGGAAGAGTGTGCATGCTCTTATCCTGCGCACACACTTTCTATATAGGTGTGATTCCGTTGCAGCTTTAAACTTCAAACCAATGCATTTTAATATATATAATATAATAAATGTCAAAAAAACAGAGGAAAACTAACAGAACACGAAAACAGTACAGTGTAAGAGCGTAAAATAAAAAGGTAATATATTATAAAATTTTAAATTTTTAATTTAACCTTAAAAAATTAAACTCCGTTCTAAATTATAAATCTTAAATTCTAAACACTAATCTTAAATTCTAAACCTTACAACTTAAGCCTATAAACTTTAAACCCTAAACTAAAACTCTAACTCCTAAAATTAAAAGACACGTATAAACTAAAATTTACACCGCCTATGTATCAAAGTTTTTTTCAAATAAAAATAAAAAAAGTTTTCTTAAAAAGAAAAGAGGGGGAGAAGAGTGCGTAGGATGATGAACAAGACCTACGTGGCGTATTAGAGCACGTGGACAACGAGGATTGGTTGTTTCGAGTCCTCTACAATTATCGGCGTGTGATTTGTGAAAGTATTTTTTATTTTTTTAATTGATTTTTTTGAACTAATTTTAATTGATTATTAATTTATGATAAACAACTATATAGTTTATTTTTCTATTTTGCGATATGATAATTTGACCGATCGTCGTCACGCGTGCGGTTCACGACAAAACCAAAGCGGGGGATTTTGGAGCTGACACGTGTTGCCTTCTGACTCCTCTGTCACGGCGCCGTTTCTTCTTTTCACGGCACACATACTATTACCCTATAGTTTCTGCAACTTGCCATTGTATTATATATATGGTTTCTCTCTTATTGGAACAAATATATATGTGGTTGATGGTCAATATATATGGTTGACTGTTTTTATTATTTTTATTTTTGCCAAATAATTTCCTCTTTTATGTAAGATTCTTATTAAGGATAAAAATGTAATAGTTGTGAAGCAATAATATAATTGAGTAATCCAAAATTGATGAGAGTAACTTTCATTTAGCGAGGTAAAATAAGAAAGTTGGTAGACGTAAATTTAAAGATATAAGTTTGATTGAAAAGTTGATCGGTGCTAAGATGCACAAGATTATTAGAAGTAAAAGACGGAGCTATAAAAAGAGATTCAGTTTAAAATAATAGGAAAAAAATGAAAAAAATAGTAGAAAAAATTTACTTGGCTCTGATTACTATGTAAAAGATTTATAATATTTGATAGTTAATAATGTTTATAATTTTTCATACATATATAGATTTACAAATAAATATATAATAATAAATAAAATCAAATATTAAATACAAATTAAATATATAAATATAAAATAAGATTAAGATAAAAATATAATAAAATAGAATTTGAATAAGATCTAAGTAAAAGTCATAAAGAAATAAAAATTATCTCATATCATCTTTATCCTTAATAATTCTATTAGCAACTTATTAAAAATAATTAGCTACGTACCCTTTGTTATATATATATATATATTTATTGACAAATAATTCTCAATTTTGTTTTAAAAGTAGAAATCATTTACCATTTATATATTTTTTAATAGATTTACCATTACATTAAGGTTGAGTGTAATACAAAGTAATTAAATTATTTATCACATATTTAAATTTATTAAATTTCAAAGTACGAAAATACCATTAAATAACAAACTTAACAACGGTAATGGATTTGGACATCCGAAAACCCGTTATTTACAAAAATAAATCTATTTTAATAATGAATTTTCGGTATTAAAAATAGTGATTAAGATATTATTAGGATTAATTAGCTGTTAATTATTTGTAATTAGTTGTATAATTATTGTTAGGTTAGTTAAATTAGATAGAAGGTTTTTTTCTTTATTTTCTTTATTACTATATATTAGACATGTATTGTATTTTTGTTTCAGCAGAATGAATATAATAAAAATTCTCACTCGTCTTTTTATTTTCACGCAAAATCCCCAAATCTAAATCTGGAATTTTTCACTCCCAAATACGAATTCAACATGCTATCAGGAGAATTTTCTTTCGATTCATCTGAATCACATCGTATTTTTTGCAACGACGATCCATCCGATGTCTACATATCCATCCAAACGAGAATCTCTCTCTCGTCCTTACATCTGCGCTTCTCAATGACGACAATTATCATGCCTGGGCTTGATCTATGAGAATGACGTTAATCTTCAAGAACAAATTCTAATTTGTGGATGGGTCGATCAAATAACTCAAAGATAATGATGACTGCTTCCAAGCTTGGGTGAAGTGTAACAATCTGGTTCTCTCCTAGTTGCAGCGAGCGATTGCTCCAGAAATCGCGCAAGAGGTCATTTAGATCGACACGGCGTATGAACTCTGGACTGATTTTTCGACCGATTCAACCAAGGTGATTTGCTCCGCATCTCTGATTTGCTCCAAGATTTTTACAATCTGCAGCAAGGTAATCTCTCGGTAACCAACTTTCATACTCAGTTGAAAGACATCTGGGATGAGATTTGTAATTTCAGGCTCCTTTCTTCTTGCGATTGTCTTGTAGTCAAGTATAGGAAACAAGACTTTATCCTTAAATTTTTCATGGTTTGAATGAAAAATTCTCAATTCTTAAGTCTCAAATATTAATGATGAAACTATTGTCCTCTATTAATGAGATTTTCTCAATTGTTGTTCAACATGAGAGGATTGTTAATTCAATTATCATTAGTGATTCAAATATTTTGTTGGTCGATAGGCATGGTGTTAAGAGGGAAGATTAAAATCCTGTTAGGTTTGATAATTTGGGTTTTAAGATGTACAATGCTTCTGGGAATCGTAGACCTTTATGTGTTCATTGTGGTCTATATAGGCATTCTGTTGAGAAGTGTTACAAAAAGCACAGGTACCCCTGAGTATAAATATAAATCCCAGTTTAAAGCCAATTTGGTTAAATATTCTTGTTATAATGAAAAATTCTGTCAAGATTTCTCTTGAAGAAGATGTCAGTCTTATTACCTTTACTAAGGAACAATATGCTAGTTTAATAAGTCTTTTGCAAGAGAAAAATGCCCATGTTTCAAGTTCTCTTCCTCAATTTACTGTTAATATGCTGTCTTTCAACTTTGATTCTGCTCCTAAGGAAGAACAATGTATTATTCTTATTTGTTCTGTTTCTGATTCTACAAATGCTCCCTGAATTGTTGATTCCGGGGCAATTGATCATATTGTGAATTCTTTAATATTTTTTAAAGAATATTTTGATGTACAAAATAAGTTTGTTAAACTTCCTAATGGGCAACTAGTTAAAGTTTTGCATGTTGGCACTGTTCAGCTTACTCCAAATTCAATTCTCTACAATGTTCTTCACATTCTTTTATTTGGTTTTAATCTGATTTCTGTTTCTCATTTAACTCAAAAAAATATTTTTTTTTATTTTTTTCACACAATTGATGTTGTATACAGGATACTAATTTTTGGAAGACGATTGGTATAGCTAAAAGGAAACATGGCTTGTACCAACTTGAGGTTCCAAGATTATCAGGCAGTTTTAGCACTACTATTTGTAATGTTGATACTATCATTTTTGTTATAGTTTAAATTTCTTTCATACTTGGCATGCTAGGTTAGGGCACCCTTTTGGTCAAAGAATGAAATACTTTGTTGAATTGCATAATAAAATTCTTTCTAGCATGAATTCTGAATGTGAGATTTGTCATTTAGCTAAGCATAAAAGACTGTCATTTCTTTCTAGTGTTTATGTTTTTAAGGAAAGTTTTTGATTTAGTTCATATTGATGTATGAGGACCTTTTCCAGTTCAAAGTATGTATGGACATACCTACTTTTTAACTGTTGTTGATGATAAAAGTAGGTTTGTTTGAATTTTTCCTATGAAATATAAATCTGAAGTTAAAGAATTTATAATAAATTTCTATAACCTGGTTAATACTCATACTCTAAACAGATAAAGTGCATTCGAACAGATAATGCGAAAGAATTTAATATGATCGAGTTCTTTAATTATAAGGGAATAATTCATCCGACTTCTTGTACCCACGCCCCTCAATAGAATAGTGTAGTTAAAAGAAAACATCAACACTTGTTTTCTGTTGCAAGAGCTTTAAGAATTCAGGCTTGTTTACCTCTTTCTTTTTAGATTGTCTGCGTTTTACACTGCTTTTTTAATTAATATTACTCCTACTCCTATATTACATAATAAAACTTCTTTTGAGCTTCTATTTCATAATAAACCTATACTTAACAACTTAAAAATATTTGGTTGTCTGGCATATGTTTCTGTTTTACCTAAGGTTAAAACTAAAATGCACCATAGAGCTTCTAAATGCATCTTTCTTGATTATCCTAAAAACACTGGAGGATACAAATTATTTGACTTAGATACAAAAATATTTTTATTTTCAAGGATGTTACTTTCTCTGAAACTGTTTTTCCTTTTCAAAATTCAAGTTTTATTTCCAAAAATATTATTTTACCAAATATTATTCATAGTACTTTATCAAAAGATTTTCTATCACAAGATTATTCTGACACTAATAATACTTTTTCATTGGATACTATTTCTTCTGAATCTGTTTAGAAAATTAAATTGTAACTAAGAAGAAGAAGAAGAAGAAGAAGAAGCCTATATCAAATTTTGTTCGAAATACTAGTAATAATTCTCTTAATTCTTCATCTCTACCTCCTAATAATACTACACCTATTCCTAAATCTATTCTTTTCATGGCAAGACCATCAAGGAATATTGGGCTGCCTTAGAAGTTTAGAGATTATCAAGTGATTCTACCAAGATCGAGAACATCTCCGCATACAGTTGCTCATGTGCTATCCTATCATAATATTTTTTTCTCGTTATCAATTTTATATTACTTCAGATGATAGTTTAGTAAAACTTAAGACATATAAGCAAGCCATAGTACATGACTGCTGGAAAACTGCTATGAGTGAAGAAATATTGGCCTTAGAGAATAATCACATTTGAGATCTAGTTTCCTTTCCCCTGGTAAAAAGACTATAGGTTGTAAATGAGTTTTCCGTACTAAAATAAAATCTAATGGCACTCTTGATAGGTATAAAGCTAGACTAGTAGCGAAAGGCTATACTCAATAATTTAGTGTTGATTTTTTTAATACTTTTAGTCCAGTAGCTAAAATTACTACAATTAAAACTCTAATGATAATAGCTGCTACTGAAAAGTGGTTTTTACAACAACTTAATATAAGTAATGCTTTTCTTCATAAATTTTTACCAGAAAAGGTTTATATGGACTTACCACATGGTTCTTCTAGTGAAAACTCTAATTTAGTTTGTAAACTTAATAAAATTTTATATGGCTTAAAACAAGCTAGTAGACAGTGAAATGAAAGGCTTACCATAGCTTTACTTGATCAAGGATTTAAACAGGCCATTTCTGATACTAGCTTATTTACTAAAGATGAAGGTTCTACTTTTCTTACTTTAGCAGTTTATGTGGATGACATAATTCTTGCTAGTCCAAATTTGTATGAAATGAATGTCATTAAGAATTCTCTTCATGCTACTTTTAAAATAAAGGATCTAGGAGATTTAAAATACTTTTTAGGTCTTAAAGTTGCTAGATTTTGTTGCCAAAGAAAATATACCCTAAAGTGGTTAAAAGATTCTAGTTTCTTGGATTCTAAACCTGCCTCAACACCCATTGTTACTAAAAACAGAATTTTTCAAACTGATGGAGAACCCTTAGATGACATTACTTTTTATCGAATGCTTATAAGAAAATTTTTATATCTCACTAATATTCGGCCTCATATTTTTTTTGTTGTGCAATAATTGTCTCATAGATTAAAAAATATAATATATATAAAAATAAATTAATTGAAATTTTATTTTTTAGAATTATTTATTATATGCTGAGTCTTTGAGATTTTTAATTTTTATTAATAAATTTAATAGTGTTTAGCGGTGTTCAGTGTTGGTGGTGTTCAACGCTATTTGACGCCCATTGTAAAATTTTCCTTTTTAAAAATACAATTCATGATAAATCACAAAATTAATGATAGAACAGAATATACTACTTATAAAAACGATGATTGTTATATATAATAATATTTCATCTAATGTTTAGAATAAACAGGGACGAAATCAAAATTTAAAGGCGACAAATTCATAATTAATCTAACTTTTATTTTTAAAAGTTAAAGAAACAAAGTTAAAAAAAAATTATCTTGCCTTGGGCAAGAGCCCCTCTCATTGTCCCTTTACTTCCGTCACTGAAAATAATATAATAAATAAAAATTTTAAAAAAATTATATTAAATAACTTTAAATAGTATTGTTAGGACACTCGTTAGATTCATGTAGTAAAGAAAGTTTTGTCCAGACTCATACAACAACATTTAAGATTAAATATAAATGTGGGCTGCCAAATAATTCCTTTGCTTCCTTATTTATATCTATGAATCCAACACATTTATGTGCCTCCAATCTATGTCTTGATATCACTTTTGTTTCCCCTTCGTGTGCAATATAATTTTAATGTAATTATTATTTTAGGTTAAATACTGATATTCGATTTATTAAATAATTAAAATGAGAAGGGTTTTTCAATTGCTTAATATGGGAGCGATGTTTCTAATTTAATTTTCTTTATTTATAATTTAAAGCATGTAATCTTGTTTAAAAAATATAATGTCATATCTTACTAGATTAATTTATTGTTGGTGTTTCAATGCTGAAATTTAATTTACTCTTCATTAGGCTCTCAATAAATAAACATATATTGCTTTTGTACATTCAATAAATAAGATCTATATTAAATTTCTTTTACTTGCGTGGTTTGCCGTTGAGAGTTGAAATTAACACAATGCAGTTACTAGCCGATGATCTACTTTCTCTATTTTTCTTTTCGGCTAAAGTAATAAAAGTTTAAATATATATTTTGTATTTGAATTAGTAAGAATGGGCACGAGTCGAGTCGGGTTTTTGGCCTTCACAAATCTGACCCGGCCACATTCTTTAAAAAATCCGTCCCAATCCGAAATTTTATACCCAAACCCGACCCGATTTATTAAAAAAATCAATTTTAAGAACTTAAATGTAAAAAAAAATAATTTTAGGGACCTAATTATAAAAATATATATAAAGAGAGAGTATTATTACAAATATTCCTAAAAAATATCAAGAAAATTACACTATTTAGTCATGGGTCCGATTTTTTCACCCTAAACTCGACCCGAGCTCACCCTTAAAAAAACCCGGCATGAACCCAAATTTTTAATTAAAAAAATCTGACCCAATCGAGCCGGGTCAGGTAAAATACTCATATTTTTACAAACTAATATCTATAAAAATTTTACTTGAACTAGATTCATTTTATCAAATTTGTACCAAGGGTGGATGGTAAGAAGAGCCAAAGGGGCTGGGCACCCCCAATATTAAGGAAATTTGTTTTACACCCCTTAATATTTTAGAAATTTTAATTAGTCCTCTCAAAAGTATTAAAAAATCTCATGAAATCTTAATTTTTTAAACATTCTGAACTAAGCTACTCAATTTTGTTAAACAATCGTTAAACCTCCCCTTTTTTGAAAATTTTAATCAAACTCTTGATTTTTTATTTTTTTTCTCATTAAGTTTCTCAAGATTTTGATTAAACCCCAAAAAATAATTTTTTTATCAACCCTCTCTCAAACTATCCCACCAAAATCTATCACCGTTAGTACCTACGGAAATTTTTATTTAAAGTTGACACCAAAACTTTAATTTTATGTATTGTTTTGGTACTATAAATATTCTTATTACAAATTTTAAGGTTTTTTTAAAAACACACATGATAAAATTATCATCGCACATGATATAATATTATGTTGTCACATCATCAGAAGTTAACATCTTTTTTGAACAAACATCAAAAGTTAACATGTTAACAAAAGAACCAAAACAATGAATACAATTAAATTTCAAGTACCAACTTAAGAGCATCAATTCTCTAGATACCAACCTGAAAGGAATTAATTGTTTAATTTAAACATCAAATGTACATTTAACCCAATAATAAAATATAAAATTTTACTACTTAATTTAATTAAATCTCTATCATTTTTACACTTAACAAGTCCTTAAAACTCTTAAACTGTCTAGTTTATGTTAAGATGGTGTGGTGTTATAGTAATCAGATAAAATATTGGATTGAGTTACTTTTAGAATTGGGAAGTTAAAATATCAAAGATTGAAAAGAAAAAAAAAAGGAAAAGAGGGCCTTTTTCTCCACAAGTAATGCTATGTAAATGATAAATAACAACAATAACAATAATAATAAGTGATTATCAATGATAGTAATAAAACTAATCCTCATTTTCTTGAGAAACATTTTAAAAAAAAGTGTATATATTTATAATATAAGGGACTATATATATAATATAAAGTTTACACAAGTCTTTCAATTTTAGGGTTTAGAGATTTAGGTTGTGGTTTAGGGTTTTAAGTTGTATGGTGTAGAATTTGAAGTTTAGGGTTAGAATTTAGAGTTTAAAGTTTAAGTTTTAGGGTGTTAGGGCTAGTGATTTATTTTATAGATTCTATAGCTTAAATATGAAGAGTTGTATAATTTTTTTTACACAGCTTGTGTATCAAAATACAACTATATATATATATATATATCAAAGGATTTTTTTGGGAGAGCGCCATGGCACAACCAATTCTACCATCAAAGATAAAATTAGTATTAATTATTAAGAAGGACAATTTTTTAAGTTTAAAATAATAGAAACTCAATGAAGATTTAATCACAAAAATTAAAAAGGATAGAAATATAATTCAACTTGATTTTAAACTAACAAAACTTACCAAAAATTCAAAAAGAAACCAAAGCTTTTTCCAGTCTCTACATGCATTTTTTTCCTGCTCATCTTAGTTCCACCATTGATAAGTAGTGTACAAAACAATTAATCATTAGTAAATTATTTTGGTTAATCGGTAAATTTGAGTTATTTAATTTTTTTATTTTAAATTATATTAATTAAATCGAATAATCGATTGACCGGTTAACTGAAATATACGGTTCGATTTGGATAATATTTTTTACATTATTTATTGAAATATCAAATTTAATAATATGATAATTTAAAAAATTGTTTAGATGCCGTAAAAGTGCCAAAACAAGTAGAAAAATAAAATAAAACTTCACACTTTCGAACACGGGACAAAAAAGTGTTAAGAGAATTAGATGATATCGAAATCACTAGATAATAGGATTTCTAATGCGTAAAAAAAATACAAATATAATAGATAATCATTCGAATCAGTTAAATAATCTTACAAAAAATGTGAATTGTATTCGAACTAAAAATATCTTTTTAAAAAACATATACCGAAACCATTTTTATAAATTCAGGTAATCAAATTTTAAATTAAAATTTTCAAAATTCAGACTCGATTTTTTGCACAATCCTATCACTAGCTGATGGTCTGTTGCGTGGGTTGAATACGCATATTACAACAGGCCTCGTCATAAATCTGACAAAATTAAATATAAATAAAAAGCAATGTATGAAAATATCACAAAACTTTATGATAAATAAAGGAGAACATAATTTTGAAGTGAAGCATTAAATAGTAATAAAACCATAGGATATATTATTCAAAGTGCTGCCCCGAAAGGGCTGGCCACGGGGACAACTTTTTGCATGGTGGGGGCATGGTCCGTCTTGCTTGTGTGCTAAGCCGAAAATATGTAAAGGAATACTTGTTTCTTTCTGGAAATATATCGATTTTGTTTTTCCTTCACTATTTTTATATAATAATGAAAAAGAGAACCCCAGATCATGATTTTGTTTAGCAATATCTTAGATACACTTAATTATGTGCTAACCATACGTAATTTTGTTACCTATTTTTATAGGTCTAGTTGAGCTGAAACAATAATTGTTTACTTACTTTTATAAATTCTTAAATATTTTAACCTTTAAGGGTTTTTTTTTCATTTTTAATGTTGGTGAGATGTCTAGTTAATAGAACGTATGATATAAATAAGAATAAAATTATTTGGTATATTATCGGAATGTTTTGTTTGATTTATTTGATTAAAATATGAGATTATAGTACTTAGACATGATGTAAGATTAACCTAAAAGTAGTAGATTCTATTAAATTGTTTTTGTTATATATCTCTCTAAAGAAATTTGACATTTCAATATTTAACTTGAAGATATTATATATTATTTAAAAAATAAGTATACATATTATTAATACAATTGATATATATATATATATATACTTTTTTTCATGTCATATTTTTTAATAATTTAAAGGTAATTACAATATAGTATTTATTCATATATATTTTTAAACTTTTGACAATACACGTACACTTATAGACAGGATGATAAGTATACATATATTTTCTTCATGTCATATATTTTTTTCATGTCATTATATTTTCAAGTCTCTTCCTCCATATATACTACAAAACAATTATTATTGTGGACAAGTTATCTTAGACAAACTAACTAAACATATATGCAAATACATAAAAAAAACTTTTTGTTTTATGTTTTATTTGAAATGGTTAAATTGACAAAACAATGAACTTCTACGACAAGATTAATACTGTATATGTTATTTCCCAAAGAATGTTACTTAAAAATGAAAAATAATAATACTACCTTCTATATTCTTTTTTTAATAATCCATACTTAGGGAAGGAGAGGGGAGAGGAGAAATTTACACATAATAAATATCGAACCCATAACTTAGGGGAAAGAGAATGGTATCAACTATCAACTGTGAATTTTTAACCACTCACTTTAACATTGTTGACTTACCTTCTATATTCTATGGTATGTAAACGAACTGAACGAATGTATGTTCATGTTTGCTCGTTTAATTTTAATCGAACAAACGGATAGACATGAACAACTAAACAAATATAATTTCTTGTCTCTGTTCGTTCGTTAAGAAATGTAGCTTGTCCGTGTTTGTTCATTAAGAAATGTAGTTTGTCCGTGTTCATTCGTTAAAATGACAACTGAACGTAAAAGAACACAAACGAACATAAATGAGTATATGTGAATAAATTTAAACGAACCTAAACGAATGAAGATATGTGAATATTTTTTTTGATAAATCCTAATCCTACCTAAAGGGGAGGGGAAGGGGAGACTCTAGGGGAAGGAGGGTGCTCCTAGTGGGTCTAAAACCCATGACCTAAGAAAAATGAAGGAACAAAGATGAGCAGCTTGACCAACTGGCCAAATGTGCTTGCTCTATGTGAATAAATTTAAATGAACGAACGGATTACCGAATGTTCACAAAAGTAAATGAACTACTCGTCGAATAATTCACAAACAGTTTGCTGAACATTCGGTTCGTTTACAACCATATATATATTCTCAAATAGTATTTCCTATCAATAATCTTATATTGTAGGCTTATAATCATATTAGTACTTAAAGTATATCAACTTTTTCATTTTGGTACCTAAAATATTTTTTGGTCAAAATAGGCATCTAAAGTATTTTTTAGGTCAAAATAGGTACTTAAAGTATACATATTTTTTATATAGGTTCCTAAAAATTGTCATGTCACATTAATTAAAAGGATTATTATTCTATATGTTGGCAGTGAAAACTTTTTATTTTTACAAGCGCCTCAATTATAGGGTTTAGTTTGGGTTTAGAGTTTAGGGGTTTTAGTGTAGGGTTCATAGGTAGAATTTATGGTTTAGGGTTTAGGTTTTAGGGTAATATGGGTAGGGATTTAGGTTTTAACCTATAAATCCTAAATTTTAACCATAAACCCAAAATTCTATCAACAACCCCTAAATTCAAAACTACTACACTTAAACCCCTAAACTTTGAACCCTAAACAGAGTCCCTAACCCCTAAAACTAATGCGCTTGTGTAAAAAAGTTTTCACAAGCACTTGTATATAGAAAATTACTCTAATTAAAAAATACATCATGTGCCTATTTTAACGAAAAAATATACTTTAGGTACTTATTTTGATAAAAAAATATACTTTAGGTACTTATTCTGATGAAAAAATACTTTAGGCACCTATTTTGACCAAAAAGTATACTTTAGGTACCTAATTTAACCAAAAAGTATACTTTAAATACTGATTTTGAAAAAATTGATACCAAAAAATATATTTTAGGTACCAAAATGAAAAAGTTGGTATACTTTAAGTGCTAATATGGTATATAAGCCTATATTGTATTTATATGCCATTGAACCTTCCCATGAGACACGTGATGATCATGTGATCACATGGAAGGGTAGGAAATGTATGTGGATGAGGAATATGATCGGACGGTGCAGATATGACGCTGGAATCGGTGGCACCGCACGCGTACACTCGAAGACTTAAGGGTTTGGAGTGTAAGTCTTAAGCACTGTGTTCAATGGCTTTGGAACTTAAACTCGCCGCATTCGTAGCTCTTTTCTTTGTTCCAGGTCAATCATGCCCCTCACCAATCAACTTCTCTTTCGGATTTATAAATTTTATTATTATTTATACATTGAAATTTGTTAATTCCTATTTACTCACAATTAATATATTCGAAAAGTTATATTTAAAATCAACAAAGTGAAGATTAAGATGAAAGATATGAAGTTGATTTGTTTTTTTCTAATTTAAAAAAAAAACAAGATTAGAGTTTAACCTATCTAATTTCAAAATTATTTAAACTTAAAAATAATTAAATTATAAAAATTGAGGGTCAAGTTTAATTTTGTTGATTTTAAAACTAATAAAAACTTAAAGAGTAATTGAACGATAAAAATTAAGATAAACTTAATTTATCGATTTCAAAATTAACATAGAATTAAAAAAAATAATAAAACAATAAAAGTTATGGGACAAGGCACCTTCCACTATTAATGTAGTTCGACTCTAAAAATCAATCTTTTCTTATATAAGGTTAAACTAAATAAATTTCTCTCCAGCCATAAATTAAATGATATAATTTGTTTAAATACGTTGAAATCTACAACAACAATAATAAGACTTAATTCACAATGAATCAATCACTTGGGTACATATCAGATTGATAAGAGGAATTTTGTTTACCCTAAACCATAATAAATGAAAAAACATCATTAAAAGATAAAGATATAGACTATAATAAATCCAAATAAAACAACCCATAATCTCCGATAAAACATCTCAAAATCTTCTCTTACAATGAAACGAAAGCTTGATTAGTAATGTGATAAGCTTTTCTTAAAATATAATTAAATAAACTTTATCAATTTCCGTATTAATATATTATTTAATGCAAGGTTGATAACGTTATTTATTTTTTACAAAAAATAATTGCCAATAATTTGATTAAAGCTCTTAGTTGTCAACTCTTCTCTCTTCTCTAGGTTGTGGATTCAAGCCGCATTATGAGTAATTTTTTTATCCACTTTCTTTAGGTAAGAATTGTTAAAAATATATTTTTTTTAATTTAACCATCGATATTTGATTCATTAGTTGATTAATTCAATTTCTCTATCACAATACTAAGATTTAAACTCTAATCTTATTTAAAAGACTTAACGACTCATTTTCTTGGACTCACAATGGTTGTTAATATACTAGACGATTATTTTATTACACATACAATAAGTTGTTTTTTTTTATGATTTCCATGTGGCGAGCGTACAACGAATCACATACTTTGACAAAATTAAATAAACCCTAGTATACAACGTTAGATGTGTTAAGTTGACCCTTGGGTGAATTATAGCAGCAACCCAAAGCTCGACCACCCTTTCTGACATTAAGATCAACCAAATCCGATATTGATCAATACTTTTGGGACCCGCCCGCTAACTTTAAGCCATATCAAGCTTTAAGCTTCTATTTATAAAAGTCAATTCATTACCTAACTTAGTGGCATAAACATAATATTAATATATCAATATTTTTTTTGTTGCTTTTTTAATTTTCAGGGCTTTTTCTTAATTAATTTAGACCGGCCCATGTCACACACTTTAGTGGGTGAGTCTCTCGGCGAAATTTTTTTGCATACACAATGTTTCAAACTCGAAATTTGCTCAAGTGATACCAAGTTGATTATCACTTGGACCAACTCCTCCCAGTAATATATGAACATTTTGAACGTTACACAAAATAATTCTATTCATACTATTTATAAAAGTTAATAATTGATTTGATATTATGACTCAAGTAAAATTAAATTCATTGAAAAATACAAAAACGATATAATAAAATTATATAAGTCTTATTAAACCCTTAAGTAAATAAATTAAAATAAATTACATATTTAGTAGGGATCAAACTTATAGTAATTTATAAGTTAACGTAACAATAATGACATAAATTTAATATTTTTTGAACGATAATTTGAATAGTTATATGGAAAGTTTTGATTTTGCTTTTACCATAAAGTGTATAATTCGATGGGTCCCTTTTTGCTCACCAAAATGATTCAAATTCAAAGAGTCGTATCCAATTACACACAGTGCAAAGGTACCCAAAACAAATGGGATATGTTGGCTATCGGAGACTTTAAGACATGAATTATATAATTGGAGTTGTATGCATTCATTTCGGATGTGGGATGGTTGACATTTTATATGACCAAAATTTTGTACTGCAAATGATTAAAAATCTTTTTGCTTATTACATATCCAAGTAAAGGGATTAGTTGTTTTTAGTTGAGGTGTATACGACAACAAAAAGGAGAAGTTAGCATTGAGACGAGGCGTATGGAGTTTAGAGTTTAGATAGCAAACAAATGATTGAGAATTGAGGAATGAGATTATTATTTCCAACAGCAGTAATCAGAAAAGATGATTGCAGAAGCAAAAGAGAAACAGCATGGAATTGTTTTTGTATGGAAGAGGAGGGACCCCCAGGCGTGGGAATCGAAAGGGGAAGGCGTGGTATAAAGGGAACATAGGAGCAGAGTGGGGTGTAGGCACGTAAGGGGACATGGGAGGTTCAGATATTAGAACCCTCGTTTTGTCTCCACCCTCCTTCTTCTTTCTTTCTTTCTTTCTTTCTTTCTTTCTTTCTTTCTTTATTATTATTATTAGAATTCCCTTTGGCAGTTTGCTTCGGCTGGTCCAGTCCCAGGGAGGGAGGGAGGGAGGGCATCTTCGCATCGATGTTTGTGAAGGGTGGGCCGACACTTATGGCTGTATCTTGGGCTTTTTCTTCACCCTTGTAGCAAAAGACATGCCTTTTTTTTCTCCAGTTAAATTGTGATTTTTATTTTAGTTAAATTAAATTTGAATTGAGATATTGTTGTTGACAATGAGAATGCGATTTTGGTGGTGTTGGATGTTTTTTTTTTATCTGAGCGAAGAGTCACAAGTTAAGAAAATATGTAATAATCTTTAGATAAGATGATAAAATTCAGTTCTAAAAAAGAGAATTTTGTCGGGTTGTTTGAATCTCATTATATTAGTATTCTTTTAATGCGGTGTTAAGTCTAGAACAACTAAATCATAATGGCTTGGCAGTATAATCTTGACGGTAAGGCGTTAAAAGATAGCTAATAGGTCAGGTAAACTCAATAATCTTATGTTGATATTACTGTGGCTTTCTAATAAGGTGATTACATAGATCCTCCAAAGCATGTCGTAGATTCTTTAGGGTTTAAGATTTAATGTGACTTTTTAATTTACTAACGAGGTTGAAGTGAAGAAATGCTGACAAAGGAGTTGTAAGAGTTTACACAAGCCTTTAAATTTTAAGGTTTTAGATTTTTGGGTTTAGGGTTTAGTGTGAAGGCGTAGAATTTAAAGTTTATGGTTAGAATTTATAGTTTAAGGTTTAGGATTAAGGTCTATGTTTTAGGGTGTTAGGGTTTAAGATTTAGGTTTTAATTTTTATAGAAGGGTTGTGTAAATTTTCTTTTACACAACTTGTGTATCAAAATATAACCCATATGGTAATACAAGATTGATTCCACTGAAAATTTTTTTAACGAATGAAAAATACTCAGACTGATGAAGTCGAAAACTTTTTCGATGTTGTGTTCAATTTTTTAATACTTTATAAATATTTTTAAATTTTTTATATTAAAATTTTATCATTTTATAATTTCGAATACATTTTATCTTTTACATTAGTTTTTATTTTCAATATTTTTTAACATTTTATTTATTTTTATTAAGTTTATTGATTTTTATAAAAGAATTGAAGAGTATTTTATTTTTTGTGAGAGTTCTCACTTTGCTTATTTTTAAAATTATCACGAACCTAAAGGATATTTATACCAATTTGTTAATCAATTTTTCATATATTCTATTTATAAAAGTTCAACCTGCAAAACCAAATTATTTAACTAATTTTATTCAAAAATAAATAAATCAATTAAATTAACTTGAAATTTAAACAAATTATTTAGCCATTAATTTAACTTGAAATCTAAACAATTTATTTATCTAGTTTTAATATTTTTAAGATTTTAATATGAACTTGATCTAATCCATTAACAATTCTATTTCCAATATGAACTTATATGATATTGAGTTGAGAACGAATTTATTTCAAAATTGACTTAATTACATTGCAATTTTAAATTAATTATAACATAGATGATCAACTAGATACGACTTCATGATTCATAATTTAATTATTATAAAAGTTCCAACACATACACCATAAAGTTGACATGCATAATTGCTAGTTAGGTTGATTTATGGACAAGTCAGTTCTCCCTATTAAATATATGTATTCCGGATGTAAATTGGTTGGTAGTTGTAAATTATAAGGGGTAAATATTAAAATTCTATACGAAGTTTGGTCGAATGTATGATGTAATACACGAATTTTGATTTTGTACAATTATATAGATAAAATTTTGATTTTGATTTAATTTTAAAAATGAATATATCCATTTACTTTTATATTGAATAAATATAATTATTTATATATACAATCTGTAAATATAAAATGATATTATGTCAGTAACAATTTTAGTAATTTGTAAAATTAAAATCAAATAAAAACTTTATGCATTATACAGTTGATGAAAATTCACTTGTAGAATGATATTACGTTAGTAATAGTGTCAATAATTTGTGATTTTTTTAAATATTCTTAAGGTAATTACACGGCAATATATGTTCATATATTTTCTTAATTTTTCGATAAGACACATACACATTGCAAACGAAGTTGATTGAACTCGAATCTTCTAAAATAAACATTATTCTCTTTTTTATCGTGAACACTTATTAAATTCTTGTATGTGAAATTAGAATCAAATATTATAGTTGGTTTACATTTTATACATATAGTTGAAGGTATATATTGACAATGGTTACACTGCAAGCTATTGACAATATTAGAAGTGCATAGATGAAGTGGTGCCAACGTTTTTGCGTCGCAACCTTTTTTCAGGAGAGCTTGACGTTTTAAAAAAAATAGAGTCGCCGTTAATGTTTTAAAAGGTATGATTGAATCACTTAAAACGAGTCATTTTAATAAAATTATTTTATTTTATTAAAACAACGATTTTGATTTGCGAAAACACAAAAACAGGTTCGGGAGTTGGTTATGCGTGGGGAAGAGTTAGCACCTCACATCGCCCAAAAGTTGGTATCTAGCCAATTACAAAAAGTTTTAATGTCAGAATTTGCAAGCTCGTGTGAAATTTAAATTTTTGTCCATTAATGAATACAATTCTATTTTAACGGACCTACCATATGGAGAGTAAACTTTAATCACCACCAACACCTCTGACGCTAACCTGTTACCTCCTTTTAGTAGGACACCGCATTAATTATGTTTCACTTTGTTAAGCAAACAAACAAAGAAATAATTAGTGTGTTAAAGCTTTTATTTATTCTAAGTTAGTGATCATTAACCTAAATAATTATATAAATAAATTTTACTTTTTAGGGTTAAAATATGATTAAGTGTATTTTATGAATTGTAAATGTGAGGATTTTTTTTATTTTTAACTTTGAGGCTCACATTTAAGAACCTAATCCTAAGGATTTTATTTAAACTAATAAAAGATAATATATGATACAATGAATGATAAATTACAAAAAAAAAATACAAGAAACAAATTAAATTAATGATGTGAAAAGGAAAGTATAATTATTTAAAGAAAGCGTATCATTCTCGAATTGGGTCAACACTTAATATTCGAGCCGAGTTTACAAAGAAAAATAAAAATTTAAAATAAAAGAAACTTAGTTAAAATACTTACCAAAATTTTAGTTTTAGAAGTCTAATAAAAAAAACTTTAAAGATGTTAATTAAATCACCAAGTCATCAATTAGTGGCTAAATTGCGAGGATGTTGAGATTAAAGGTTAATTTAAAAAAAAAAACTAGTGACCATTTTAAAACGATTGGAAGTTTGCTGTTTCGCGAGGTAAAGAGAAGTGGCGTGGAGAGATTTAATGAGTGAAATTGCCTTTTTTTTATTTATTTTAAAACACATGGATATAAAACTCAATTTTATAAACACTTTCTTATCTTTATTTTTAAAGAAAAATGGATCAAACTCCCCTTTTTAAAATTCTCTCAATTGTTCATCCATGTTCTTCATAGATTGAAGAACCAATGAACCCCTCCGTCGTGCCGGCTGCCATCCACCGACGTCGGTTACTATTGTCGGCGGCAGAAAAACTCTTTTTTCCTCATTTTTTTGAAATTTCGAATATAGTAAAAAATAAAATAATAAGATAGATAGAATACCTCAAAAATTGCTTCGAGCTTCTATTCCAAGTACAATATGCTGCGAAATTAGAGTATTTTCTAGTGAATGTTCCCGTCCGATTACAAAGGGGAAGAAGATGGTTTTTATATGGGGTTTTCTACCAAAAAGTACAAGAAATTTGGAATAAAGAATCCCTAATTTTTGGGTGATTCTTTCTTTCCATTTGATGAAGATTTGGAAGTGATTTGTGACCGATTCGTCCTAATTTTGGTTCGAATCTGAGCGAATTTGAGGTTGATTCTTCCCCTTTTTCTTTTCAAATTCGAGCCAAAACCTTAACCTGTTCTTCTTTCCGTTTGACTCTCACCGGCGGTCACTTGTTGCGTGACTCGACAAGGGAGCGAGTCTAGAGCAAGCGCCAGCGTCATGCGGTGGGGGAGCGGCGCCAAGAAGGTCGCTCGAGGGCGCGGTGTCTCGCTTGTAAGACCCGAAAGGCTTGAGGCTTCGTGCGTGTGTCTTGCACGTGCCATAGAGGCTAACCAGTTTCTCTATCAGTCCAAATCTGGACCGTTGGATCTTGCACAGATCCTACAGTCACGAATGAGCTACGCATAGGGATAAAAGGGGTCAACTAGGATTTTCTTTTATTTGGGCCGATTAGTCCATTGTTGTATTTTGGACTCTTATTCAAATATAAATAGACTCTTATTTAATTGTTAGACTATTTCTTATGTTTATTGGGTTTTATAATTAATAATAATACTAACACTACAATATATACGACTAACATAATAGTATAAAAATAAATAATAATAAATACAAAATAAATAAACAAATAAATAAAAGCTGAGTGAAAATCTAGTGACAACAACTGCACCTCTTTGTTCATTCCGGTGAAACAGAGATAGAGCAAAGACCAAAAAGGCACTGATTTTGACAGATCACTAATTCCCTGGACGATTTCATTCTCCTTACGCCTGAACGAATAGGCGGGTTCCATACTCCTTATGCCTGAACGGATAGGTGGGTTGCATTCTCCTTATGCCTGAATAGATAGGCGGGTTCCATTCTCCTTACGCCTGAACGGATAGGCAGTTTCCATTCTCTTTACGCCTAGACGGATAGGCGGGTTCCATTCTCCTTATGCCTGAACGAATAGGCAGGTTCCATTCTCTTTACACCTGAAGGGATAGGCAGGTTCTATTCTCTATACGCCTAAACGGATAGGCGAGTTTCATTCTCCTTATGCCTGAACAGATAGAAGGGTTTTATTCACCTTACGCTTGAACGAATAGGCGGGTTCCATTCTCTTTATGCCTAAACGGATAAATAGGTTCCATTTTTCTTATGCCTTAATGGATAGACAAGTTTTATTCTCCTTATGCCTGAACGGATAGGCGAGTTCCATTCTTCTTACGCTTGAACGAATAGGTGGGTTCCATTCTCTTTATGCTTGAATGAATAGGCGGGTTCCATTCTCCTTATGCCTGAATGGATAGGCGAGTTTTATTCTCCTTACGCTTGAACGAATAGGCAAGTTCTATTCTCTTTACGCCTGAACGAATATGCAAGTTCCATTCTCCTTATGCCTAAACGGATATACGAGTTCTATTCTCCTTATGCCTGAATGGATAGGCGAGTTTCATTCTCCTTACGCCTAAACAGATAGGCAAGTTTCATTCTCTTTATGCCTGAACGGATAGGCGGGTTCCATTCTCCTTATGTCTAATGGATAGGCAAGTTCCATTCTCTTTATGCCTGAACGGATAGACGAGTTCATTATTCTTCTGCTTGATGTGGCATGGGGACGTAACTAACTAATGTCATCATCTGAGGATAGTGACAGGAACGAAGTCAACTGATTATTTTAAACATGGGGCATGGGGACATAACCAACTAATGCCTCCAGCTTGAAAATGAAGCGGCATAAGGACGTAACTAGTTAATGCCATCTTTACGGGATAATTCAAAATCCTGTAGAGATAATAATGCTTATGACAATTATGCTTATATGAATGCCTAGTATGTGTATGCATGCATTTTTCTCTTTTTTTTCTTTTCTTTTAGGGTTTTTTCCTTTACTTTCGCCACATTTGCTCGTTCAACCCAAATAGACAGCTATGCTTTGCCATTCTCATTCTTTGTACCTCTTTGCTTCATAGAAAATACATGGTATTCACATGCAAATGTCTCACATTTCCACAAATCCTACTATCATTGTAGTTGATACATCAGTATTGAGCCATTTCAAGGTTCATTGTAAGTTTCTAGATTACTCATAGGGGAATCTCCACCTTAAATGTCTTCGAATGATATTGACGCTTTAATCTCTTCTTCTTGCGCCTATCAAAGTTAGGGATCTTGAACCCTTGGTCGATTGCCCCAATCTGCTGGCATGATTTGCTTATTCAGTGCAACTCTATCCCTTTTTCGTGTTTTTAGGGACTTTTCCCATTCAATCTGAGGTTCAATTTTCATCCTCTTTATTTGGTAGCCACTTCCCCATTTGCCGATGGCGAATATTTGCTCCAAGTTTCCTACGGTTAGAATCAATACCAAGAAATCTTTTTGTTTTTTTATGAATCTATGCCAATCTACTTTTAAGATGCAAGAAAATGCTATAAATGAGAATTTAAAGGGAAAAAGTCCTGGCAAATACGGGAAAAGAGCAAAGTCAAATGCCCTAAAATTTATGAATGATTCATAAACCCATCAGCCGGATAGTGTCACACTTTTAGGTGGCTCTCTTTAACTCACCAACTCCCCAAATTTTAATCTTATTACTTTTCTAGTCTCAATCAGACATTAGAAGTTTGGAGGTCCCTGAAAAAAGGTTAACTCAATTAGGCAGAATATGTCCTAAAAATAAACTCATTTTCTTAGATATTCGTGTGTGATCGAAATGGTCTTTAAAGGCTTGTAATGTTGGCTAGGCTCAGGTTACAAAAAAGGATATATAGGCTCAAATACACGCTTAAGGGTGATTAAACCAATGATCAACATTTCTTGATGAAATCTTCATTCTTCTTTTATTCTTTGGATCACTCTAGACTGTCTATTTTAGGTTTTCACCCTAGAGTTCATTTCCTTTTTTGGCACATGTCTCATTTGAAGGATTTCGTACATGTTTTTCTCTTGTTTGAAAATTTCCTCCGTATTTCAACTTTCTTCTGTTTCTTTTCCTTCTTTTTTCTTTTTTTCTTTTTTTCCTTTTTTCCTTTTTCTTTCTCAATTCAGGACATTCAACTTGATCTGATATGCTTTCCCGCTTGCAAATAGCCTTCCATCTTCTTTACCCCCCAGTGTGGAAAATGATCCTTGGTTAGGGTTCAAACACAAGAAAAATATCAAGCTCAAAAGGGGACAACAATGGATTTTTTTTCATTTTCTTATTCGTGAAGGAAAATGAAGGAATGCCAAATGTCATTTCACACACAAATATCGTTGAAGAAAAACAGTCTTCAGTTGATAGATATTTTAGAGTTATCGCTTCATTCAAAGACCCTAACAACAATGTTTGAGAGGAAAATTCACTCAAAATCTATATATATGATATCCCCATTAATCTTGAACACATTTTATTGCCCTTCTATCTTGGGATTAGATTCACAGATCATTCATACAATCAATAGTATGGGCTCTGCCAAAAAGATGTATTTTGGAAGAAAAATGAATGAAAACGAAAAAAGAAAGAAAAAAAATGAAATGTTTGTCACTTGAGAAAAGATAATGCATCATTAAAACAAGTAAATTAACATAGAAGCCCTTAGAAAAGATCCATAGTGCTCGCGGGCAAAAGCAAAAGGGTTGGTTCCAAGTATGATCCCAACATGGTCTAGAAAAATTAAGCATTATTCCAGGAAGACACGGACGAACTCCAGCCAAGCTCGACCTGTCTACTTCACGACAAGATTTCATTACTGTAGTAGTTCAGGTTATAGGCGTTCGCTATATTCTTCTTCCCCGAGTCTTCCACTTTTGATGGCCTCCAATATCAACTCTCCGTTCATGACGATGTCTGTGAAACCTATGGTGGCATGGTTTAACATCCGGTCATAGAAGGGACTATTTAAAGTCTCCGCAAACATTAAAGTAACCTCATTTTCTAACAGTAGAGGTTGAACTTGGGCTGCCACATCTCGCCACCTCTGGGTATACTAACGGAAACTCCCATTGGGCCTTTGTTCCATATCCTGCATTGCAATCCTACTTGGGACCATGTCTGTCACATGCTCATACTGTTCAAGGAAATCTTTTGACAGATCTCTCCAAGTGCATAGGTTAACCTGACTCAATTGGGTATACCATCAGGTAGCAGACCCTGATAGACTATCTTGGAAACAATGGATGAATAGATTCTCGTTTTCCAAGTAAAGTGACATTTTTGGTAGTACATGGTCAAGTGCGCCAAAGGGCAAGTGGTCCCGTCATACTTCTCGAAGTCAGGAGCTTTGAACTTTGGAGGAACCACTATGTCAGACACTAGGCTTAGATCCCTAACGTCTACGCCACCATAAATGTTTTCTCCTTGTAGGGCTCTGATGATTTCTTCGTGTTTGTCACAACGATCTTCCAGCCTTTTATTCACTATAGTCCTGTTGGCTGACTTATTGAGAACCTCAATGGCTTGGCTTTCCCCATGACTTATTCCAAACCTTGCTAGAAAATGGGCCGAGCTTTCTGTTATGCGGATTTGGAACCTCTCATTTGGTGGAAATGTCTGAGTGGTCATCCCGGGCTGGGGCAACGAAGTATCAACGACTTCAATCATCTTTCCTATTTATAGGTCTTTGAATCCTAACATAGCCTCTATCTGGCTGACAATGTTTTTCTGAGCTTGTGCAACTTTTTCCTTCAAGTTTTTCCCATTTTATCGAGCCTATCTTGTGGTTTTTTTCTAGATTTGTCAATCTGTCCTCTATTATCATAGCTCGAGTATCGTATTTGTGCGGAATCTTACTACTTGAATAAAACATGTCATAATTAATCTTTTTATTATGTATGTATGCATGCAATGATCACAACATAAACTAATGCAAACAAACAAAAAATACAAATTCATGAATACAGGTGAAGGACGTTGATTCCGTAAACAGTTGCTCTAGAAGTAGCTTTTATTGGATGACAAAAGTCTTTATTACGAAAGGTAAAGATATATTCTATGAATAAGTCTCAGCCCGAGCACCAAACTTTTTATTTCCTCACACGAGTCTTTGTCATATTTCTCCCACTGGCCTGACATACTGGCGAAGTGTTGTAGTTTCCCTAGCTAGCATCATCACATGCCTAGCCACGTCTTTAATTTGGGACCTGACATTCTTGTCGAACTCATCCCGCTCCCAGAACTTTTTGGTATTTTCAAGAACTAAAATCTTCAGTATGTGATAACAGCTTGGTTGCATAGTCGAAGTGGTCCCATAGCACTCGCAGCTCATGCGTGTTATTCTGCTTGACACTAATGTGAGCATACTCTGATGTTTCTGTCACGTGATCACCTAACAAGCTCGCTTTGCCCGCTGGTTGACCTCAGACTAGTGACGTTCATTCGCATTGTCTTTCTTTTTCTTTAGGTACATTCCATTCATGGCAAAAGTGTAACACCCCAAACCCGACTTAAGAGTAAGCCGAATTACAAGGTGTTAAGAAATAAACACACCAACAATCTGATCAACTAGATGCAAAAAGTATCGGTCATGCTTTCGAAAACATGAATAATTTGAAACTTTTAAAATTCAATTTCCTTTCAGACTCATAAACACATCTAAGTGATGTACTTTAAATATCAAATTGAGTAAGCCAATCAATACTTATTCAAACATCATAGAAGAACTTAGTATAATCAAATTGAGCATATCGATAGAAAACAAGATAAATTAAAACTTGTCTCAACATTCTTATTCAATTAAAGCCATCTCTCATTATTACACATCATACCGATTAACAGGTCAAGTTTTGAACTCAAGCTTATGACCTTTCCATTCAATAAGAGATTCATGTACCCGATCTCAATTAGAAAGACTACTTAATATCCTACATAGTTGATAAGTGTTCAAAAGTACTATTTTTCTTACCCTTTTTACTCATATTACTGTTAGACTTAGGCTCATATTAGTTGCATAGTTAGTCATTCATGCATTAATCCATGTTTCCTTCAAACGTTGAACTTGATTACATAACTTGGTGATTTTTGTGGAAATAGATGCTGCTTTGGTGTGTTTTTGTGTGTGTATGTGCAGGATCACTTGCCAAAGCAATGCCGAGCTAGTTGCCAGGGCAGTGCATGAAGGAGACGTCGAGCTAGTTGCCATGGCATTTGTCGACAAAGACCAAAAGCAATATGGATGTCGAAATTCATGACTTTACAAGCCCAAGATGACATGGAGCAAGGCCCAAGCCCAAAGGAATTTGATTGCCATGCAGAGATTAAAGAAGAATTAAATTCCAAGAGGATAGGAGAAGTTCTAATAGGAATAAAATTATAATAAAGAATTATATTCTTTAAAGATAATTTAATTCCAACTCAAACTCCTCCTCAAAGAAGGACTTTGGCCTAGCCCTATAAATACCAAGGAGATTTCGACAAGATGAATAGAGAGAGCAAGAGGGAAATTTCGGCAAGTCCAAGTAGGGCAAGAGGAGAGAATTTTCGACAAGCATCAAGGGCAAGGAGGATTTCGACAAGCCTCTTCCTTCATCTTTGTTCGATTGGGTTCATGCTAGGGATTAATTATCTTGTGTTTCTTTGGAACCTAGCCATGAACTAAATTTACTTGGCTATGGTTATTGTGTTTTGTGGTTGTGAGAAACTATTGGTTTTTGTTTAGGTAATAAGAGTTTGCACTTTTCTATTTCAAGGTTTATTCATTCTTGGTTCCTATTATTGCTTATGAGTGAATTGGGAGAGGATCTCGTGATTTCATCCATTTATCTAATATCGGGAGAGTTAGATTCAAGAAACGAATGAATATGATCTTTATGCAATCCAATGATGGTGAAGATTAATCCGGCTTAGGAATAAGTTAAGGATTTCAACGGCTAAGAGGAGCGCAAGATTGGTTGTTGTTCACCCTTGATTCACGCAGGATGTATTATCAAGGCATGCACAAGTAGCTAGAGTTTCGACTTAGGGATAAGAAGAAACCATTGAAGAACGCTCCGCCAACCTTGAAGTTGCTGCCCGATCGCCCAAGTAGTTGCCCAACTAGTCGCCCAAGCAACCATCAATTAGTTGCCAAGGCAACCCCGTTGTGCAAAGTCGCCACGGCAACCGAGTTGCCCATGCACTCTTTTACCAAGACAATCCAATCGGCTATCACACCTCAACTCACGATAACCTAGCCTATCTCTCTCAATTGAATTCATCTTTTATTTTATTTTATTGCTTTCTAGATTAGTAATTAGTTAAACTTCGATAATCCTTTACTTGTGTTTTTACTTTTTACAATTGCAAGAGACTAGATTCTTGAAGTGGCACCAATCCTGTGGAGACGATATCTTTTATACTATAACTTGCGACGTGTATACTTGCACAATTGCGTAGCACTTATTACAGCGAACAAGTTTTTGGCGCCGTTGTCGGGGGGATTGGCAATAGCGACTTTGTTTTTATTTTCTTGCACATTCTTTTTATTTTTCTTGTTTAAAATTCAAAGGGCTAACAAACTTTGGTTTTGCATTGGTATATGACCGTATGACCGACTTCACCGTAATATCCCTTTGATCCGTAAATCGAACGAACCTTACAAAGACTTAGACGAAGGATAAGAGAAGCAATGGCAAATCAAGACGGCAATATTAATCAAGATGTTCGAGCGAGGGGAGGAGTGATTCTTGCACGAAACAGAACAATTCGAGACTATCTTGAAGAAGATCTTGATGGACTCAACCCGGGAGTTGTCGCACCCGAAATTGAAGCCGACCACTTTGAGTTGAAACCGGTAATGTTTAATATGATCAACACAATAGGTCAATTTGGCGGCTCAAAGAATCAAGATGCACGACAACATCTGAAATCTTTCCTCGAGATTTGCAACTCGTTCAAGATACACGAGTCACCCCGATGTCTTACGATTAAGATTATTCCCTATTCACCGAGGATAGGGCGAAAGCATGGCTAAATAGCATTCTGCCGGATCCATAGCATCTTGGACTGATCTTTGTCGTGATTTCCTTGCTAGATTTAATCCTACAAATTTAATCGATAAGCTTCAGAACGACATTACTTCTTTTCGGCAGCGGATGATGAATCCATGTACGAGGCTTGGGAGCGATATAGAGAACTTCTACACAAATGTCCTCTACACGGATTCCCGTGTGGACTCAAGTGACAATGTTTTACAACGCCGTGAATACACCAACAAGGATGATGCTAGATGCCTCGGCAAACGGCATACTCTTAGATAAGTCACGGAGGAAGCAATGCAAATTTTAAACAGGCTGGCCAAGAATGACTATCAATTCCCATCTACTAGAAGAGGAGGAGTTAGACGCTAAGCCACAATACATGAACTAGGATCATCGATTCAATTTCGCACACTTGGCCGCTTTAACCAAGATGGTCCAGAACATGCAAAAACCAAACAACACACATGAAGTCAAGGTAATGGATTCTTTTTGTGAGTTATGTGGTGATAACCATAATTCTTCCGAATGTATGCGAGAATCCGGAATCTAGCTTCTATGTGGGGAATTACAATCGGGCAACAACATGATGTCAAATACATACAATCCAAATTTGGAAGAAGCACCCGAATTTTTCATGGAGTAATCCCAACAATGCTCTAAACTGTAACAATCAGAATGCACAAGCATCGGATTCCAGCGAGAATATGCCACGGCAATGATGCCGCAGCAAACAACCGACAAACATCTAGTTCTTTGGAAAATTCTCTAAATGCTTTTATGATGAAAAACTGAATCTTATATGGCTGAGAATAGTAATTTCATAAAAAGAACTGATGCTTTTATTAACAGACCGAGATGAGATTGCAAAACCAAGAGGCGGCAATCAAATCATTGGAAAATCAAGTCGGACAGTTTGCTCAAAATCTGAACACGAGACCACAAGGAGGTTTACCTAGCGATACTGAAGTCGCAAGAGGAACTGGCCATGAGCAATGTAAGGCAATCACCACCAGAAGTGGCCAACAACTTAGAGAGGTTCAAACCCGCTCGTCAAACAAAACTCCACAAAAAGATCAAGACGAACCTAGCGGCAAAGTCTCAGATGCTGAACCAGGAATTGCTGCGGCAACCGGTGACGCCTCGGCAACTTGCGATAAGCACGCCTCGGCAACCCCAGTTGGTAACGCATCGGCAACTCCAGATGTCCCTGTAATGCCGTCAATCAGGTTTCAAACCAATGAAAGGATAGAAGATATCCGACTTCCACCACCATTCCCACAAAGATTGAAGCGACAAAAAAGCAAGAATACCAATTCAAGAAGTTTCTTGATATCTTAAAGCAAGTCCACATCAACTTGCCATTGGTGGAAGCAATTGAACAAATGCCAAACTATGCCAAGTTTCTTAAAGACATTGTGTCCAAGAGAACAAGGCTAGGAGAGTTTGAAACAGTTGATTGCGCGACAGGAGGATGCATGGCAATGTTGCACAATCGCATGCCGCCCAAGTTGAAGGATCCCGGAAGTTTCACAATACCCTGTTCTATTGGAAATCACTATGTCGGGAAAGCACTATGCGACCTAGGGGCTAGCATAAACTTGATGCCTAAATCGGTTTTCGAAACTAGGAATCGGGAAGGCAAGACCTACAACGATTATGCTGCAGCTAGCCGACAGATCCTATGTGCATCCAGAGGGAAAAATCGAGGACATATTGGTAAAAGTTGATAAATTCATTTTTCCCACGACTTTATTGTTTTGGATTGTGAAGCAGATGAGCATGCACCTATCATTCTCGGGAGACCATTCCTAGCGACAGGGAGAACCTTGATCGACGTTGAAAAGGGAGAACTCACAATGAGGGTGAATGACCAGCAGGTAAAACTAAATGTATTCCAAACACTAAGGCATGCCGATGATCCGAAGAGAATGCCAACTACTTCATGCCACGGCGGTTTAACCGATGAGGAATTTAGTTGCCTCGGCAACTACATTGCTGATCAAGAGGAACTGAGGAGAATGAAGAGCGGTCGATGAGGAACAACCAGAAGAGGTAAATTGGCTAGTAAATCGACCAGGTACATACTTTGAACCACTGGACTACTCAGGTAAGGAAGGTAAGATCGAAAAACCCTCTATCGAAAATCCACCAATTCTTGAGTTGAAACAATTGCGGATCAACTAAAATATGTATACTTAGGGATCAATAATACATTACCTGTAATTATTTCCTCTAAGTTACAGCCTGAGCAGGAAAAGAAGCTAATCAACATGTTGAAGCTACATAAAAAGGCAATAGGGTGGACAATTGCCGACTTGAAGGGAATTAGCCCGGCGGTGTGCATGCACAAGATCTTGTTGGAAGATGATCACAAACCTTCAATTGAGGCCCGGAGGAGACTGAATCATGCCATGAAAGGGGTTGTAATGAAAGAAATCATCAAGTGGCTTGACGCCATTATTATATACCCTATCTCCGATAGTACGTGGGTAAGTCCGGTACAATGTGTGCCGAAAAAGGGAGGTATAACAACAGTGGTGAGTAATGAAAATAATGAACTTATCCCAACCAGGACTGTGACCGGTTGGAGGGTTTGTATGGACTATCGAAAGCTAAACAAAGCCACTAGGAAAGATCACTTCCCATTACCCTTTATTGATCAAATGCTTGACCGTCTTGCGGGTAAACCCTTTTACTTGTTTTCTTGATGGTTATTCAGGTTACAATCAGATTGCCATAGCACCAGAAGATCAAGAAAAGACAACCTTCACATGCCCCTACGGTACTTATGCCTTCCGAAGGATGCCGTTCGGATTGTGTAACGCCCGCAACCTTCCAAAGATGCATGATGGCGCTCTTTTCGGACATGGTCAAGACTTCCTTGAGATCTTCATGGATGATTTTTCGGTTTTTGGTAATGACTTCGACTTCCGGCTGTCTCGGCAATTTAGAGAGGGTGTTGGCAAGATGCGAAGAAACGGATTTAGTCCTCAATTGGGAGAAATGCCACTTTATGGTAGATGAAGGAATAGTGCTCGCCATAAGATTTCATCAAAGGAATTGAAGTAGACAAAGCCAAGGTGGACGTGATCGAGAGATTACCCCACCAAATTCGGTTAAAAGAATTCAAGTTTTCTGGACATGCGAGTTTTTACAGGAGGTTCATTCATAACTTTTCTAAAATCACTAAACCTTTGTGTAATCTGCTTGAACAGGATAAAGTCTTCGATTTTGATGATTCTTGCACTCAAGCATTTGAAACCCTAAAGAAAAAGCTTGCCTCGGCACCCATTGTTGTTCCACAGTTGGACGCTACCTTTTGAGCTCATGTGTGATGCAAGTGATTTCGCGGTAGGAGCAGTCCTAGGCCAACGCACACAGTAAGACATTCCATGTGATATACTACGCTAGTAAAACTCTTAACGATGCTCAAGTGAATTACACAACAACGGAGAAAGAGTTACTAGCTGTAGTTTTCGCATTTGACAAGTTCGATCCTATTTAATTGGTACAAAGGTAATTGTTCATACGGACCATTCGGCAATCAAATACTTATTTGCTAAAAAGGATGCTAAACCTCGTTTGATTCGTTGGATATTACTTTTACAAGAATTTGATATTGAAATTAAGGACGAAAAGAACAGAAAAATCAAGTGGCGATCACTTATCACGTTTGGAACGCAATAGGGAGGAGGACGCGGATCTAGAGATATGTGATGCATTCCCGGATGAACAAATTCTAATCGCCTCGAAACCCTTGACGCCTCGGCAGCCCATGACGCCTCGGCAACCATGGAAGCACACGCCTCGGCAACTCTTGACGCCGCAGTAGTCTTTGACGAGCACGCCTCGGCAATTTTGGGAGCGAGACACTACGGCAAAGACATGCCCGTGTAATACCCCGGTGCACGCAGATTTAGTTAACTTCCTTGTTTGTGGTATTTTTCCGTATGGCATTACTCACCAAGGGAAGAAGCGGTTCCGTCATAATGCTAAGCATTACTTTTGGGACGAGCCTCTTTTGTTTAAACAATGTGCGGATCGGGTTATACGTCGATGTGTCCTCGAAGAAGATCAACAGAATGTACTCCGGCAATGCCATTCTTCACCCTATGGAGGACATTTTGGAGGAACTCGTCACGCCAAAGTCTTGCAATCCGGTTTGTATTGGCCAACATTGTACAAAGATGCCCAAGACTTTTACAAGCAATGTGATCGTTGCCAGAGGACGGGCAATATCTCTAGACGACATGAGATGCCACTCCAGAACATCATCGAGGTAGAACTGTTCGATGTATGGGGATCGATTTTATGGGACCTTTCCCATCTTCATTCGCAACCTCTACATTTTACTCGCCGTCGACTATGTGTCTAAATGGGTAGAGGCAAAATGCGGTTCCCAACGACGATTCCAAGACCGTGCAACGATTCCTGCAGAAAAACATATTTACACAGTTTGGGATGCCGAGAGCAATTATCAGCGACGGGGGCAAGCATTTTGACAATAGACTAATTGCCAAGATGTTGCAACGCTTCGGCATATCACACAAGATCGCCACGGCATATCACCCACAAACCAACGGGCAGCGTAAATTTCCAACCGGGAGTTGAAGGGAATACTCGAGAAAGTTGTAAATCCCTCAAGGAAGGATTGGTCATTAAGACTAGATGACGCACTTTGGGCATATCGCACTGCATTCAAAACACCCTTAGGTATGTCCCCCTTCCGGCTTGTCTATGGTAAAACATGTCATCTACCGGTGGAAATCGAGCACAAGGCGTACTGGGCAATCAAGACTGTGAATATGGATTGGGAAAGTGCCGGACAAAAGTGCTTGATGGATCTCAATGAGATAGAAGAATTTCGTGCACTCGCCTATAACAATGCACGAATCTACAAGGAGAAAACAAAGCGATGGCACGACAAGAAACTATTGCCACCACGGCAATTCACGCCAGGCAACTAGTTCTCCTATTCAATTCTCGGCTAAAACTTTTCCCGAAAAGCTGAAATCAAGATGGTCGGGACCATTTGAAGTCGTCAAACCATTCTCCCATGGTGCCGTGATAATCAAGTCCATCTCGACAACCATGAATTCAAAGTTAATGGACAAAGATTGAAGCACTACAATGGTGCCCATGTGGAACGTAACAAGGAAGTGGTCAACTTAGGAGATGCATGAGCATGCTCTCCTCTCAGTTTTTTTTTTTCTTTTTCTTTTTATTTTTATTTTTAATTTTAGGAGATATTTTATTTTTTCTTCATTATCTTTAGTTTTCAGGTTTTCTTTATTTTCTTTTTCACAACAAGACTCACAACTACTATGCTAAGGAAATTTATCACCAAGATCATTGCCCGGCAACCAATGAAGAAGATGCCGCGACAACTTACTTCATGCATGCACAAGCTGATGCCACGGCAACCAACCCCGAAGATGCCACGGCAACCAAAGCTCAAGACATCCCGGCAACAAGAAAACAACCATTGCATTCAAGCAAGAAAATCAAGACGCCAACTAGAAGGAAACTAATCATCTACGATGACGAACTCTCAAGTAAGTCCTCGTATGCATTTTATTTTTATTTTTCGTTATTTTTATGCATGCATTGAGGACAATGCCTCACTCGAGTTTGGGGGATTGTTATTAGTAATTACCATGTTTAGTTACATTAATCTTAAGCATTACATTTAGGATACATAAATTGCTTGCCATGCCTTTAATTGGAACAAGAATTGCTTAGATTTGATGAATATTCAATGATGACTTTACCAATGCACTTAATTGATAGAATTTTTATTCTAGGATAACCATGAAAAACTTAGAATTTTACTATGATGCTAAATTTGATGAAACACTGTGTTGTGGTTTGATTGATTTAAGGAGTTCTAGTAAACTTAGGTTGATAATTAACTAATTGGGGATTAGAATAAAAAATTGGATGAATGCTAGAGGTGCCCGAAATTGGCTCTAGCATGTGCTAAAAATTGATCACTAGAGGTGCCCGAAACTGGCTCTAGGAGGCGTTAAAATTTTTTCGGTTAACTAGAGGTGCCCGAAACCGCTCTAGTCGATTAAATTAACTTAAGAAAACTAAAAATAAAACACTAGAGGTGCCCAAATTGGCTCTAGTTAAAACATGTTAAAAAGAACCCATCAAGTAATTTGAAAACCTATTGTTTGCATAGAATCCGAAAAATCAACTTGCACACAACTCCGCACACACTCACAAGCATTATAGTTTGATTCCGAGTAATTCCTCGGTTTTACTGAAAATAAAAAGCCAATCATACTTTGTGCCCCGGTTGAGAGAATTGAAATCAAGTTCAAAGCTAAGTTTGTGAAAATTTGAAGTCTTGGCGTGTAATTATGAGTTTGCATTGCTTGAGGACAAGCAATAGTTCGAGTTTGGGGGTGTGATAAGTGTTCAAAAGTACTATTTTTCTTACCCTTTTACTCATATTACTTTATTAGACTTAGGCTCATATTAGTTGCATAGTTAGTCATTCATGCATTAATCCATGTTTCCTTCAAACGTTGAACTTGATTACATAACTTGGTGATTTTTGTGAAAATAGATGCTGCTTTGGTGTGTTTTTGTGTGTGTATGTGCAGGATCACTTGCCAAAGCAATGCCGAGCTAGTTGCCGGGCAGTGCATGAAGGAGACGTCGAGCTAGTTGCCATGGCATTTGTCGACAAAGACCAAAAGCAATATGGATGTCGAAATTCATGACTTTACAAGCCCAAGATGACATGGAGCAAGGCCCAAGCCCAAAGGAATTTGATTGCCATGCAGAGATTAAAGAAGAATTAAATTCCAAGAGGATAGGAGAAGTTCTAATAGGAATAAAATTATAATAAAGAATTATATTCTTTAAAGATAATTTAATTCCAACTCAAACTCCTCCTCAAAGAAGGACTTTGGCCTAGCCCTATAAATACCAAGGAGATTTCGACAAGATGAATAGAGAGAGCAAGAGGGAAATTTGGCAAGTCCAAGTAGGGCAAGAGGAGAGAATTTTCGACAAGCATCAAGGGCAAGGAGGATTTCGACAAGCCTCTTCCTTCATCTTTGTTCGATTGGGTTCATGCTAGGGATTAATTATCTTGTGTTTCTTTGGAACCTAGCCATGAACTAAATTTACTTGGCTATGGTTATTGTGTTTTGTGGTTGTGAGAAACTATTGGTTTTTGTTTAGGTAATAAGAGTTTGCACTTTTCTATTTCAAGGTTTATTCATTCTTGGTTCCTATTATTGCTTGCGAGTGAATTGGGAGAGGATCTCGTGATTTCATCCATTTATCTAATATCGGGAGAGTTAGATTCAAGAAACGAATGAATATGATCTTTATGCAATCCAATGATGGTGAAGATTAATCCGGCTTAGGAATAAGTTAAGGATTTCAACGGCTAAGAGGAGCGCAAGATTGGTTGTTGTTCACCCTTGATTCACGCAGGATGTATTATCAAGGCATGCACAAGTAGCTAGAGTTTCGACTTAGGGATAAGAAGAAACCATTGAAGAACGCTCCGCCGAACCTTGAAGTTGCTGCCCGATCGCCCAAGTAGTTGCCCAACTAGTCGCCCAAGCAACCATCAATTAGTTGCCAAGGCAACCCGTTGTGCAGTAAGTCGCCACGGCAACCGAGTTGCCCATGCACTCTTTTACCAAGACAATCCAATCGGCTATCACACCTCAACTCACGATAACCTAGCCTATCTCTCTCAATTGAATTCATCTTTTATTTTATTTTATTGCTTTCTAGATTAGTAATTAGTTAAACTTGATAATCCTTTACTTGTGTTTTTACTTTTTACAAAGATTGCAAGACTAGATTCTTGAAGTGGCACCAATCCCTGTGGAGACGATATCTTTTATACTATAACTTGCGACGTGTATACTTGCACAATTGCGTAGCACTTATTACGCGCAACAATAGTCAACCAAGATTTCCAATTAATCCACCCTTCAAACCTTAATGATAAACATGGAACCAAAAAAATTTCATTTAAGATACTTTACTATCTTATTTCAATTAACACACCTTCAATAAATTAATCATACGAACAGAATCATTTAGCACTTATCTCGTATTTAAATACTTAAACTAACTCATTACCATTTGTTTATCTTAACTAATTAGCTAATCATTGAATCACATTATTGGCATTTAAATTATATTACTCTCCTACTCCTTTAGATGTTCAAGCAACCATAAAAATGCTACTAACCAATCAAATCAGATAGGGCAAGCAATCACAAAATTAATTAAGGACCCATTACAAAACTTGCTCAAATATAAAATTATACACTAAAACTAATTAAACAAAAATCTATATGCATCATGCACCTTAATAAAACTGTGCCACCTTCTAGGAGTCTTAACGATGTTAGATCTTATCTTAAACAAATACTTGTGATCATGTCCTAGCTCAGGAGGATCCACAAGTCCACACATACCCTGAAATAAAACGAAAGAATAAAATAAGCAAATGTATTTGCTTAGTGAGGAAGTAATAAAGGCCTATTGCAATTATCAAGAACTTCACATTAAGCTAAACTCAATCTTTTTCCTATAATTTTCGAATTATAAGCAAATGCCACACTAATTGTACAAACTCATATTTCGGCCTCCAATTTACTAAGCATTATGACTTATAACCCATCATTTCATATTACTCATCACAAAAGTTACCTACATATTATATTTAACACGCAAGGATACTAATCTTTGCGAAATGAGTCTGAACCTCTTAAAAAGACAAGGCTTCAGATATAGCCCATCTTGAGTACGATTTTTCTCACGAACCCTTTACGCAAACCACTCATTTTGATAGTGTATCTAATGGTAGGTTAGTTATCAATTCTTATTAAGAACATATAATTTTGTAACCCAATCTTATAAACTTTCTTGAATTTTATTATCAAAGACCCTTATAAGATCATTAGTTTATAACACAAGTATCTTAGTATATATATATATATATATATATAACTTGCTATACAAGTAATCATGAATTTAATAGATTATCTCTTGAAACTCTTTAATGACCAAATTAAACTTTTAGGTTCCTATTCGAATGTTCACTCAAAAAGGCAGCTTAAACCTTTAAGCTAATCTAACTTACATTGTTAGATTAATAACCATTAATCGTAGCAAAATTGTACATTACTCAATCCTTATTAACTCACTTGTCCAATTCTATTTGTTTCTCAAGGTAAACAGAAGTGGATTCCCAAGTTCTAGATGCAAGTTACTTTTCAGTTTAAAAGCTATAACATAGAATTTACTCCAAAAAGCTTAGCCCGTACTATTAAGGGTAAGCTAAGACATTTAAATCAAACACATATATGTGGTTAGATGTAATCAAACAATGCCTACATATTCAAGTAATCCATCAAGTGCGTATCTTTATGGGAAAAAATTACAGCAAGACAAAATAATTCATTCCTTAGAATATTTAATCATTATTCCTATCAAAACTTGTTATACAAGTTAACTTAGTACTTTATTGATTAATTATGATCAACTGTAATTACAAAAACCCAAAGTGTCTATCTTTCACTCCAGAATACTTTAACTCAAATCTCTTGAAGTTTCAAGAGGGAGAACAATAATTTAGTTTAGAGTATTCGAACTACGTTTAAATTACTATGTTCATGGAACTTTCAAACCCTCTATTTTCTAGCTTATACTAACGTCGAACATATCACCAAACGTTACCATTTATTATACCATCTTATTTGTTATACTTACCAGGTATTTATTGTACTAGATTAAGCCTCTCAAACTGTAAGTTTATTCTCCTAGTATGTGCATTCATTCTATCAAGGTTTCTCAAATCCTATTGATAATATCAGTATGACTTTGATTCAAGTCTATTGTACTCAAATCATTAGTACTTATCAGAAGTCAAATATCATATTTATTAAGTTTACAACCATAACATAACAACTATGTGTGGTTAAGCATATCAACAAACAACGTAGATTACCAAATTTGTCAATCACTTAAAATAATAGCAACCAATGCCCCAAGGGGATTCAAACATCATTTAGACAAACAACCAATTCAGATAACAACTCATTTCATGAATTACATGCGCATAAACAAGGGTGTTCCACAACCAAATTTGAATGAATTCAAATAAGCAAGCTAGCATACAATCCTAAGCTTAGAATTGTTTAAAGGTAGTTAACAAGACATTTCCATAGTATATCAATTTTAAACATTAAACCTAACTCATTTCATAAAGGGAGCGCAATCCAACTTATCATTAAGGGACATAGTCCAATAATTTATCAAGGGAACATAGTCCAACATTCCATTTACTCCAACAGGATTAATTATTATAATTTTTATGAATTATTTCAGCATTGATTAACATGTAGCCCAGACACTCGAATCCTATACATAATGTAACAAACAAGGGTATACAAAGTACCGAGATAAGGGTACACAAAGTACCAAGACAAAGGTACACAAGTACCAATAGATCATTTGATCTTTATCAGCAAGGGACGGTAGTCCAAACTTAGACGAGCTCGACGGGCTCTATGGCATGCTAATTGTGTCTAGGACTAATTTGAACTAAGGCTTTAACATTTATTATCTTATTAATACAAATCGAGCAAAGCTCCTTATCAAGATAGCCATAAACTTGTCACATTCATATCAAAATGAGTAATGCTATATTTCATGTTCCCATATTATCATGGCTTATCTTACATCATATACACAAGTTCAAGGCGCAAGTGTCTTTCAACAAAATGTACATTTCAGCATATTCAAGTACGTTCAAAGTATCAAGCGGTCATAATTCATTGTTATTCTTTTCGAATGTATAAGTATATACATAGATCTTACGTGATTCTTGTTTCAAGTAATTTATCTCTATTCATGAAAGATTAACAAAGTTTTCCTAGACATAAGTTAATCTTATCAAAGGCATATCATCAAATCAAGTATCACATATTGCCTCATTTTAAACACTTGAGTACCATTTCGATTCATACAAAGCACACAATCCATATTTGAACCTGGAACCTAAGTTACTAATCAAGGATTTCTTATCAAGCAAGTAACATCATATCAAATCTCATTAAATCATGTCACATATCAAGCATTTCGAACCCTAAAGAATACCATCCATTATAGTCTTACCTTAATTACCAAGCTTGTATGTTCCTTTGCTTATCTTTATACATACAAGAAGTGTAACTAATTAATACGAATCAACAGGAACATCCGGGATAGTTTCAACCTATCCCGAGATTTATGCTACACTCACCTCTTATCTTGATGTTACGGGATACCTGAATCCTCAATCGTATTTTGCTACTCATCCAAATCTTTTCTCTCTTCTTCTTGGTCTAAATATAACTAGAATATAACCATACATTAGAATCAAATCAATTTTTCAAACACTCATCAATACAAGACAGCTTAAACTCAAATACAACCCAATTATTCAAACTTGTTCGATTAAACACACAAACCTACTTACAAGGTAGTTCACACTTATATACATTTAATCATTCCAACTACCCCATTAAACATGTATACATGGATTCTACTTAAAAACAATCCATTAATCTCACTTTAATCATTTCTATACATATATATTCTTACATTCAAAATTTGTATAAGAACAATTCACAACATCCATGTTCATACATAAAATAGAGTAAATAACTTATATATACATTCATTTACCAAAGCAGTCCATTATTTTAAACACATAAAACAATCCCTGTACATAGTTTATACACACAAAACAGTTTCTTGTTTTAATAGCTAAAAATCTGCTCATTTTCTCATAGCAAAACAGTCCTGAATCTTTATCAAAACAACTCTTTTAATATCTAGTTTATCACAACAGTTTCTCCAGCTTTTATAGTCCTTTAACATTTATGAATCATGCAAAAATAGTCCAAAATTTTATATACGTATACTAAATTCCAAAGCCATTCATAAACAGACTATTTCAACGAGAATTCCATGTTTCCATCTTTCAATCAAACCTTATCACATTTCCAAACGAACTCAATTCAATTGTTCAGCCTTATTTTAACCACCATAGGCTTCATGCATAATTAAGACATTACTCTTATCAATTTAGGCCTAACACACCATCACGTTATTACCTCAACCATCAATTTAAGACCAAGCAAAAACATTAACAATTCAACCATAAATCTCCAAAGATTCAAAACATAAACTGTTTTCTCTAACATCCTAATTACCGAACATTCAAGATTACAAACAATTATCTCAAACCAAGCTTGATAAGGAAGAAGAGGAGGGTGTACTTACCTTCTCCACCGTGCTACACAACCAATGATTTTAGAGATTGAAATAATTCTACTCTATTCTTCCATCTACCATGAAGATCCCAAGCTCCCCCTCTCTCTACAAGATGCCTCAAATTTCTTTGGAGGAAAAGGGATGAAGAGTTGTCTTCTTCACCACAACCGCCCACACATGTTCTCCCTTACTTTTGGACATGTGTGTATGTCCTTAGATTATACAAATTTTACCATGCAAGATTCATGTTTAAATCATTAGACGTTTTAGTCCTTTGCTTAAAAAGTATCCGTTCTTTCATTTCTTGTTTTTCGATCCTATAAACTCAATTGAGCTACCAATTTTTTTTTATTATAACAGTTTATTTATGATTGATAATGTCATATCCTTCTGAACCGGGTTTTTGGTATTACAAAAAAGCTTTTTCTAATCAAGCAACGAACTTGAGAATCAACCCGTTCTAAATATGATGATGATGAAAGAAACAAATATGCAAAACAAAAAACAAGAAAAAAAATAAAGGATTAGTACACTTGAAAAAAATGAAAATGAAACATAAAAGGTCCAAAATAATTTCACTGTATTAATAGTAATTAGGCAGCGTATTTCAGCACTTCTAGACATGTCTCCACGGACTATTCCTACGAAATAATTTTGACCGAATTCCAAAACCTAGGGTTTCTCGCATAGCTGTAATGGGGTAGGCTTCTAAATTCTCACAAAGGTTTGGTTCTAAAAGGGTTCCCGAATTGTCTTCGTTGTCCCTTACTAAAAGTAGCAAAGCCCTTGATTCTCGCCCATTATAGGCTTCAAACGAATTAAGTTCAACTCAAGGGGACCCATTTTCCTTTGTCCATACGAAGGATCAGTATCCTCACGAAGGATCAGTATCCTCACGAAGACATATGGCATATGATATCCGAAGGTACTTGCTAGGTCCATACGGAGAATCAGTATTCCCATGAGAGCAATAAAGTTTCCTCCGCTTAAACGATCGGGACAAAGCTCAGGTATAGAGCTTATAACCAATCTTTAAATGCGTAAAATGAGATCATATTCATAAATGGACAATTAAGTTAAATTTTAAACGAACTTGCAAATTCCAACATTAAAACAAGGTGAAATCGACTTGTGGCTTGACTCTCTTTTTTGTAAAAACAAAAAGTTGTCCCCAGCAGAGTCGCCAACCTGTCGCAATCATTTTTTCAAGAAAGCTAGACATTTAAAAAAAACAAAAACAACAGAGTCGTCACCAATCTTTTAAAAGGTGTGATTGGGTCACCTAAAATGGGTCATTTTAATAAAATCATTATATTTTATTAAAACAACAATTTTGATCTGCGGAAACACAAAAACGAGTTCCAAAGTCGTTTACGCGTGGAGAATGGCTGATTCTTCCCCTTTTTCTTTCCATATTCGAGCCAAAACCTTAACCTTTTCTTCTTTCCTTTCCTGTAGGGGCTTGATCAGACGGCGGGGGTTGGTGGCGGCACGACAGGGAATGGTTGCAGTGGTGATGGCGCTGCTACCGACGATCACTGGTTGCACGACTCGGCAAGGGAGCAGGGCCGGAGCAAGCGCCAGCGTCATGCGATGGCAGAGCGGCGCCTGGAAGGCCGCGCAAGGGCACGACATCACGTTTGTGAGAGTCGAACGACCTGGGCTTCGTGCGCATGCGTTGCATATGGAGGCTGATCGACTTCTTCTTCGGTCTAATCTGGACCGTTGGATTTTGCATAGATCCAACGGTCACGGATGAGTTGCACATAGGGATAAAAGAGGTCAGGTAAGGTTTTCTTTTATTTGGGCTGATTGAGTCATTATGTATCTTGGACTCTTATTCAAAAATAAATACTCTTATTTAATTGTTGGAATATTTCTTATTTTTATTGGGCTTTATAATTAATAATAATACTAACACTATAATATATATACAACTTACATAATTGTAAAAAATAATAATAGTAAAAAAATAAATTATAATACATACAAAATAAATAAATAAACTATGGGTGAAAATCTAGTGACAACACTTTGACATCGTTGATTAAAAAGTACCACTTCATTGCAATTTGCAACTTCATGAATTATACGATTTACTAACAACAAAAGTAATAATGAAAAAGGTGAAGGCTTGAGATATAGTGGCCAACCGCTCAACCCATTTAGATTTCATCCATTTTGCAATTTGCATGGTCAAACAAAGTTTTTTTAAAGGAAGTGGTCTCATTAAAAACCCCCTCTAAACCTAATAAAAAAAAATAGTGCCATATATTATTAAGAAGGAACGATATTTACACTTTCAGACAATAAGATCAACACACCACGAACAAGAACACATCTGGTCACTTTCGCAACCTACACATAACCATCTAAAACTATAGAGAGATATGGCTGCTTAAACACCCTGACCATTGTTGTTCTCGGTATGCCATAACAGATCCACAACCCTCTGAACACCTTCCTTAGAAAGGCAATGAGAAGTGCAGTTCGCTTCCCTGAAGGCAAACTTGAAATCCCATTGAAAAATTAATCGATATTGCCTACACTAGCGGGAACACAAACTGGGTTAACTATCCAATTCACTGTCAACACACTGTCAGACTCAATAATCAAGGATTGAGAACCAGACCACTATGACATCGAAAAAATATAGCCAGCTTCCAATATGGCAGAAATTTTAGCTCATGTTGGGTCCGATAACTCAATTGACTTGGAAAATTTCACCAAGGGCGTGCCGCAATGGTCTCGAATGATGCCTCCAATTCTAGCTTCACCAAAGCTCCCTCTCACAAAAGCATCGACATTGAATTTAAAGAAATCTTTTGGAGGGGTTGACCATAACCCATTGCTGGGTCTTGACTTTTAACTAGCATTGATCAAACAGTGATAAGGTTGAGAGAAAAAAATTTGATATAGAACCAAAAGAAGGCCATTTGCTTCTAACCTATAACCCAATTCTAAGAAGGGCGAGTTCAAAGACTTGATTCTCAATGAAACTTTTATTGCTGAAGATAGCCTCATTCCTGCAACACCAGATAATTCAAGCAATACAAAAAAAAAAGATTTCAAACAGACTTTACTATAGATTTAATAGGTTGTTGATCCTAAACAAGAAGAATGGATTTGAAATTTTGAGGTATGACTAGCTGCAGACTCCACAGTTACACCCACATCTGCCATACTCTCCAAACAAACTCACAATGACATAATAAATGGTCCACTAATTCATAGGCGTTGGAGCATAAAGCACATACCGAGTTATTCAGAGAAGACATACCTCTTTTTATGAGGTCATCGTGGGTCGGTAACCTCCCTTGCATGGCTCACCAAACAAAGATCTCCACCTTTGGGGGGGCAATATTAACCCAAATCAGTTATCATAAACTATCCTTTTCTGCCCTAACAAAGGAAGAAAGCTCACAAAGGTCCTTAGGCTTGTACAAACCACAGTAAGTACCTACCCATTTTAGACAGTCTTTGTCGACCCCAACCTTAACAGCTCGATCCAGTGCATCCAAAAACACTCCCCGCATTTCTTTTTCCCACTCGAAGAGTCTTCTCCTTGTGACAATGTTCCAAACCTAAACTCCCGACACTTTTGAGCTAAACTCGCAGACCTTGTCTATTTTGTTTAACACCAGACCGAAGATCCAAGGGAAAGCAGTTTTGAGAGAAGGAAACGCCGTCCAGTGATCATCCCAAAAGCTAATAGACTTGTCATCCCCTAGTACAAACTTGAGATTTTGAGTGAAAAAGGTCTTCTTGATTAGACAGAGGCTTTAGAATATTTTCCAAGTCCAAGACGCCCTATTGATGTTATCAGAATTGGGAACCAGCCTTCCATTTGAGTGCCCGTACTTTGCATCAATCATTCTACGCCATAAGCTGTCAGCCTCACTGCTATACCTCCATATCCATTTATTTAGTAAAACACGATTCTTAAGCTTTAAGTCAAAAAAGCTTAACCCACCGTAATATTTTGATTTGCAAACATTCTCCCATTTGATTCAATGAATGTCTCTGCCTTTGTTTGCTCCCCAGATGAAATTGGCTATCATTTTATTTAGCGTATTTGCAACAGTCACAGGCATAATAAACAGAGTCATGTAAAATACAGGCAGATTGCATAAAACAACTTTCACTAAAGTACTTCGACCTACAATAGATAGTAGTTTACCTTTCCACCCTTCCAACCTCAATTGTACTTTTTCAATTATCGGCTTCCATAGGATCAACGAATTCCGAGATAACTTGTGGGAAAAGAGTCCTTACTATACTTAATTGCCTCTGCCCAACTCGTAACTAGTTCATCTTCCACATTCAACCCATAAATCTTAGTTTTTCTCATGTTTAAGTACAAGCCAAAAGCTACTTCGAACACCCTAAATGTCCTTTTGATATTCCACACATTTTCTGCGTCTGCCTTTAGGAATAATAACAAGTTGTCGGTGAATTGCAAGTGAAAGATTTTCAACCCCTCATTCCCCACTTCCACCCCCTTTAGACTATCCGCTTCTACTGCTTTGTTTATCAATGAGCTTAGAGCTTTGCCTATTATGTTAAAAAGCAACGGAGATAGAGGACAACCCTGTCGTAGTCCTCTTTTAATATCGAACCTATTGGATGGCACCCCATTTACCATAAGAGAGATAGAAGCTGTCGAAAGATAGGTATAAATCTATTACCTCCACTTCAGCCCGAAACCAATAAGACCCAAGATGAAATCCAGAAATGACCAATCCACAGTGCCATATGCTTTCCCGAAAACAATGGCCTTTTGCTTACTTCGCTTCATCTCGTCAATCACCTCATTAGCACTAGATAGCAGTCAGCGATTTTCTTACCAGATGTGAACACAAATTATGTTTCCCCTACTATTTCTCTGATACAAACTACAAATCTTCTTGACAGAACTCTGGCCAAGATTTTATAATGACTACTAACAAGTGAAATGGGTCTAAAATCATCCATAGTAGAAGGATGAGACGTAATAAAAGAATGATTAATGGACTCATCTTTAAGCCTTCATCTGTAGAACTCATCGAAAAACCTCATGACATTATCTTTCAAGTAAGGCCAAAACTTTTTATAAAAGTCCAAGTTGAAGCCATAGGGTCCTAGAGCTCCATTGCCATCAACGGACTGGACATTTGCCCATACTTTCTCAGTCGAGAATAAAACCTCGGGTAGATTGGCAGACTCCAAATTCAGTTTTACAAGATTACCCCAAAACTTTTTACTGGAAGAGTTGGCCTATTGTTGTAATTTTCCCTAAAATGATCCTCGAAAATCTGGGTAATTTGTTTGAGATCCTCTATCCTGATTTTAAACAGACAATATTATTCATACTGCGCCTGATAAAAGCAGAGAGGTGAAAGAATTTGGTATTCCTGTCACCCTCATTAACCCACTTAATTCTGGATTTATGAATCCATTCTTTCTCATCTCTTCTGTATTTAGCCCAAATAGCCAACTTCAAAGATCTGATCTGTTCAACTGTATCCTTATCAAAACCATTGTTGCACAAACTAGATCCACAAATTCAGGCTCATCTTCCCAGTGAGTGAACCACTTGAAGGGCTTTGGACCTTCTCCAACCAGATCATCCTTAAGGATCACTAGCTTGTAGTTAGATAATCCTTTAGGTAACGTGCATTGCACCCATTTAGGAAACCACACGAGCACTTCAGGGGACACGAGAAATCTATCTAGCTTGCTTGCCGCGACGCTCGATCTGCCTCGAAACCAGGTGAAAGGACTTCCGACCATTGGTAAATTAACCAAATTATTTCGTTGAATGAAATTAAAAGAAACTACTTGACCCGATGTTAAACTCCTCTCCAATCTTTTCTTTTGTAGATAATATTGAATTAAAATCCCCACCAACGAGAACGGGGATTTTAAGAGCTTCAATGCTCTCTGATAGACAGTCAAAGAAACGTCTTCTCTCCACCAAGTCATTAGGGGCATCGACATTGATCAACCCGCATGTATCACTAACCTGACAGAACTTTCCAATGAAGCGTTCCAAAAGAATTCTTCGATCCACTGAGAAATAATGCCGATCCTATAATGAGATAAGCCCACTGGACGTCCCAATTGACGGAGAGAACTCAATACCCACATTACATTTACCCTTTTAGCCTTCTGACTACCTATGGCTTAAGGGACTATAGCTTAGATTCTTGCAAAAAGGTAACCCTGGCTTTGTTGGATACAATCACCTTTACCACTGCCCTTAGTTTCTCAGGTCTACCAAAGCCTCACTTGGCAACTTTATCGGTCAAAATAACCCTCTAGTTCCTTAAAACGAGCCATCACCTCCTTATCTTGAGCGTCAAATTTAACTCTAATGATCTTAGCCATCTGGAAGGTGGCTACAGCTTCCTCTTCGCCAAAGAATCGAGCCCTAGCAAAGGGCGATTACGAGTGCTGATTTGGGGAAGAGTTTCTTAGCCACTCGAAAACGGCCTTATGATAAAAGGGGATAGTTCTAGAGTTTTTAATGTATCTGGGTTTAACGATAAACATGTCCATGTCCTTATCTAAAATAGGACCATAGGCTCACTAGACCCAGATAAGTTGTTGGTTGATTCAGACTTACAGCCCACAAGGAAATCAACCAGCTCGTCTGACCCTATCTTCCCATTAGAGGGTTTGTCAACTTGGCCCATTTTTCTTACTCACAAACCTGTGAGAATGATGTTGCTACCAACAACTCTTAACACCTTATCACTTTTGCAGTCTGACTTCACGATGTTATTCCCCAAAGACCCGGGAACAAGCACAGCCGCCAAGCCTTCATAACTAAACTACATGTCTTCGACTCTACATCTGTCAACCTCATCTTTGGTGTCATCTGATGAACCGTCGGACTAGGCTCCCGGTGACCCTTCGTTTATCCAGCACATGTCATCCTCATAATCTTCTATAGAGACTTTGATAATGTAGTTGGTACCGTTGAGAAACAAATTAGCAAACGAAGGCACATCTGACCGAAATTTAACTTCAATAAAGATTCTGGCCCGATTGAATCGGTTCTTACTAGAAGTGTCATTATCAATCCGGATTACCGAGCCTCATCTACTGACGATAGCTCGAAATAAGGCGTCATTCCATACTATTATCGGAACGTTTTCGAGAACCACCACACTTTCTGTTTGAAGTTTGATGTGAAATGATCTAAAGTGTCAATATCGTCAAACAAGGATTCAAGAAGAGAGGCTTTTAGATCCCAAAAAATGTGTACTTGTTCTTCCTCTTCAAACTAAATTAGGACGCTAAAATTAGAAATGGTGTCAACTTTGACTTTGAATCCGTCTGACCAGATTACTTCTTGCACGAAACTTGCATCATACATACCCTTAACGATTCCAACCAAACAATTGTTGAGCCATTCCATATCTTTAGGGGGCATAGTGAAATGAAAAGGTTCGGTTGGGGGATGATGTTAGCAGAACACTTTGCATTTTTGTCAGCATGGATTTTGGGGGGATTACTGGGTTAGTCCCATTCATCTTAGGTGAGGGCTTGTCCTTGTTCATAAGAACTTCTTTGTATGATCTACCGACAGTCATCTTCGCCGAGAATAGTTTATGTTAGGGCAGTCGATTTGTCTTTCAGTGGTCTGGGGGTTTAGCTGAGCTTCTCTGGTTTTGCCTATGAAAACCCTAATATAGAAGCCATCCATTTTTTTGTTGCAGCCTAATTTTACCGCCCTATTGGCCTCCTCACGAGAAGCAAACCTAATGAAGGCAAAAGTGTCGTTCCTGTTTCTTCTTCTTGGATTGTTGTAGGCGATATAAACGTCTAAGACTCTGCCGTAGATGGAGAAAGCTTCTTTGAGAGCCGACCAGTGTATTCTTTGACTATCATAATTCAGGAAAACGGTTACGCCATGGTTGCTACTCTGAATCTGAATGAGCCTGCCTGTTGATCTGGGACTGTTGGTCTTCTGCGGGGAGCTACCTTACCTTGAGTCGCCATCGAATTATTCTAAGGGTACTTTCAATCCCAAAAAAGAAAGTCTAAGGTGCAAGCTGACAAATTGAACAATGTTTTTTTTTTCTTGGCTAAATGGTGATAATATTATGATAAAATCAACAGAATATATGAATAATAAAGATCAAATATATTATTATACAATTTTTTCTATCATCTAAGCAATTCCATTAACGATAAACGTTCGATGACTTGATTAAAATCAAATTCAATTTTTATTACTACACGAGTAATTTAACCTAAATTATAATATATACATATATATGTAAAATAAAAATAATATATTATAAATTGGAGACTATTTACCACTTTGAATATTAAAAATTAAACCTGTCTCTTCCATTTTAAATGGGCTTAAATTTTTTATCCAATATTATTTTGGAGTTAAATATTTTATGTAATCATTAATAGTTAATTTATTAGTTGATTAATTTAGAATAGATACTATAAATATTTATTATGAGGTAATTTTACCAATTTAATTTATCGGTTTATAATACTAAAAATTCGAATCCCTGACCTTAATTAATGAATTTAGGTGAATACCAATCCTTAATCAAATCTAGTTTAAAATTAATATCCAATCTTTAAAGGCTTCAAAATCTAGGTTGTCTAAGGGCCAGAAACTGTAACAATTCATTATTTTTATCTTCGTTTTCTCCAATTTTATCTTTTAATCCCAAACCCAGCTTAGGAAGTCACTAAAACCCCTAAACCCTAACGAGAAATTAGAATATTTTTGGTATATTGTTCACGTTCCAGTTTTGGGAATCTGTTGCAGTTAAAAACGGAGGGATTAAAACGTAGTGGATGCTGAATTGGTCGTTTATTTACACCCATCGAAGAGTAGGAAGATTTCCCAGGCGATCCTTCACGAGCTTAGCTCTTTACTCTTCAAGTTCGCTCTTTACCTCCTATTCACTTTTGCTTTCATGTTTAATTAAAACCCTTACTTTTTTCTAAAAAAAATTATATTCTTATTAACCAAATGCTGTTATTTGTGTTGATAAATTGCTTGTAATTTAACTTTTAGTTTCGTTAATGGTAATGCTGTACTTTTTGTAATTGAACTTCTATGTCTCGGGGACTTGGCTGAAATTTTAGCTTGCATTGATGATGTTAGCCATGACTTATGGGGTTTCATTGCTTGGAATTTGAAGGGATTGTTTGTTTTTCTATATATTTTGCTTAAACTTTTCAGTCCTAATTAATTCTGTCTTTTCAAACAAAAGGAGATATATGATACCAGAATTATCAAAGTTTCAGTGTTTGGTTCGAGTATTAAGATTTTGTCTTTTCGACTCGATGGGATTGAAATTGAATTTGATAGGTTACGGCTTCATGCACTTAGCTTTCGTGGTGATAACAATCAAATGATGTGTGAATATTTGCTTTTATCTTGCTATAATTTATCTCTGGTTCTCTTTGCAGGTTTAACGAAGCCTTTGATGGTGCTTTATTGGCTTACGATGTTAATGTTCTTGATAATCTGCCTAAAATTCTTTCCGGTGTTCAACCTTATTTCGGTTTCAATCTAAAAGCAAATCTCCTAGTTTTTTCACCGAAGCCGGATATGCTCTTAGGTAGCTTTTCCATGATATTTTAGGTTATTTATTTAGGTATCATTGTGACGGATATCAATTGCTTCTATATACATCTGTATGAATGTGCACACTTAGGATATCGTCTATGCTAATTTTCTTCATACCATGTATAGAGGGGAAAGTAATGAAACTTTCTAAGGAATCAATTCATGTCGTTGTTCTTGGTTTTTCATCTGCTATAATAACAGCTGAAAACATCCGTGCAGAGTTTAAGTATAGAAATGTGAGTAATAGCTTGCTACCTTGTTCTGAAGTTCAATTTTTGTGTTGTGTACGTGTCTTTGGCTAGAGACGACATTACGTATTTGATTAACCTCGTTTAATTGCTTGTTTATCGTTGTTAAAGAAAGACAAAGAGGAAATGTTTGCCAGCAGATCACACAAGCGGCATGTCATAAAGGTTGGAATCATGATCCGTTTTTTAGTCAAGAGGTGAACGTTTTGTTTTAAAAGAAAACCACCCTTTTTTCTATTTTGGTTATCATCAATGTTTTGTTGTCAATCATTCAGTGTTAATTCAAATGTAACAATCATATATATCCATTACAAACCAATGGATTTTATAGTCTTATGCCTTGGTTCTGCATGTTTTTTTTTTGCTCGCTAATGTAGTAATCTTTTATTGTAAGTTCAGCAAGTCAGGTTTGGATATATCTTTCAAATTTATATCTTTGACATTCTGAGTTTCTGTTTCATTCTACTTTTTCGCCTTGGCGAAAGTGAATGCACGATGGTCAAAGACGGAATGATCACAATTTTGACATTGGTCCTTGTTTGCAGTTTTGACGATGAAATACTTCACATCATCGGGTCATTGATGCCAGTCCACACTGGAAGCATTTCTTGGATAGATAGAAATTCGGAGGAAAATTCAGAATTTGATAGGTCTTTTAAGAAAGTTTAAGTTCTGAAATGGTAAACCTTATGTGTGTTAACTTGCTAAGGTTTTAATGTAAATGCTGCTGTCTAATTTTACAGGAGTGATACGAAGAGTAGAGACAGAGAATGGCAAGAAGATAAAACTGTCGATGAGGGTGAAACTCCCTCAGGCTACAACAATCTCATTGATAAGTCAAAGAAACGTAGAATCGCATAAGTTTAATGAAGATTGCTGGCATACTAGTTGTCAAAGAAGATCTCTTCTTCTCAGGTAATACATTGAACCATGTATCTGCTCACACGAGTGTCTGGTAAATGACTGGGATCGTCTGCATGATGCTTTCCCGACAGAAAATCAAATGTTCTAAAAAGCTCTTTTGAGTACCAGCATGGAAATGAGCATAATCTGTTCTATGCATTTCCTTTTCTTGCTTTGTTTCATAACTTTTTGATGTTGTCAGTGAAACTCCTAATATTGTACCTTATTTGTACTTTAAATTCAAATGCTTGCAATTTGGAATTGCACTGCCAGTAAGTGAGGTTTTCCAATGCAGTAGTTCAATACATCTATTTCTGAAACTTGATTTCGATTGTGAGTTCATAATTTGTTGCTGGTGCAGGTAGCGGAGTGCGTTGAAGTAGAAGGTCTGTATAGATGGAAGTGTTTAACTCCGTTGCCATAGTGAACCCTCCTCTCCGGTGGCGGCTGAGGCACAAGATCTTATGCTCTATACAACCGTGAGCTTGTTCTTGTCCATATATTTATGTCATTTCTCCACTTAAAACGCATTTTCTAGTATTTGATGATGTCAAAAGTTTAATCTTGATTGCTGAATTTAAGAGAGAAAATTACATGCTTTTGTATTGGATTCTCTTCCCTATAGGTCGTGAAAGGAGGAAAGTCGGAATGTTACCCGATCCGATAGTACCCATGTTGTGAAGATCCAATGCTAAAGTCATGTAATATGTAGGAAGGAGGGTTTGCTTGTAGGGATGACAATAGAGCGAGTTGGTCAATCTAAATTAATGTCATTGCCAATCTAAATTCAAAATTCTCACATTTACATTAATAATTTCGTTAATAATTACATAAAACAATTAAACCAAATGGGAAGGTATGGTAGAAAAACAAACCTTGATTCTCAATAATTTTAAAGTATAATGTCAAAAAATGTTCTTAATGTTTGGCTGTGTCGTTACTCTAGTCTATTTCTTTTGAAGCATTTTAACCTTTATCGTTTTATTTGAATTAAAATAGCCCTTTTATAATAAAAAATTGTTAGTCAACTGCAAAATTTAACATGATGACAAATTAGTGAAAAAAATAATTTTTATATAATTTTATAAAATTATTTTTGATTGATGTGTTATTTTATAAAGTTAACGGTAGCATCGTTGCTTATATGACATTGTTATATTAGTGTGCACTGCCACATAAATTTATCATGTCATTTACTATTAATTGAGTAATCATTTTTATTCGTAAAAAAATATTTTAGTTTAGAATGAAACGTTAAAAATTAAAGTGTTACAGAAAAATTAATAAGAACTAAAGTGATAATTTAGTTAAATGTTAGATGTATTTTTTTTTTTTGGACATTATACCTAATCTTGGATTGCACCACTTTAGCCGAAAGGTACAGCCAAGCTTTGGGACACATGTCAACGTAGGAAAGCGTCATGCACCCACATATTTGTGTGAAGCTTATCGTCCTTAATTGATTTAAAAGGAAAGAAAGTGGAGGACATATGTGCATGTGCTGGGTTAGTTAGCCAATCATTATCATCTACGGTGGATTTCGAGATTCTCGGGGTATGAACACCAAAGTACGTTCCATACATCTTTTATATATATATATATATATATATATATATATATATATATATATCGTTTTCTTTTGTTTTATTTGAGGTCTTTCGGTTTGGATTAGTTAAGTTGGACCTGAAACAATGTATACAATATTTAAATTCGAGATTTTGTTCAAGGTTAGACTCTTTATCACTCGACCTAAATATTTACCACCCGTTCCTACAGGGATGAAAAAGAGGAAGCATGAGTGTGAGAAGACTGGGTTTTCGAGTTGGTATACGGTTCTCACTTTTCCATCAAAACCCCATGTGATATGCCCATTATCTTAACCACAAAGAATTGAACATTAAGACAACCTTCCCCCGTGTAATCCGGGTTTCTAACATGCTTCATGCTTTATGCTTTGTCCTAAACAAGCTAATTGTATCTTAATTATGCATTTAGCCTAGTCTACCATTATTTATTGTAGTTGGAAATTATTTTCAAAAGATGCGGTTTAAAGTTAATAATCTCCGGAATATGTGGTTAAAAAGTTCTCAATTAACACCATCCCCTTTCTCTTAAGCTGGGGCGGTTCAATGATTTAAGGAGCCCTGTGCAATTTAATAAAATAAGACCCTTAATTTATAATAAATTTATTATCAAATAAAGTTTCATTAATAAAAAATGCTAGATTAATTACACTTTTAAACAACATAAAAATGACTTACAAACATCTAAAAGTCTAACATTTTCACTTAAAAAAGGATGTTATTCTTGCATATTTGAAGCAAAATCATCTACAATGCTTTCGGTATCAACTTCTTCCAAAAGACCAGACTCGATTGCCATCAAAACAAGTCTATTTAGTCTTTCTTGTGACATAATTGTCTCTAAGTATGAGTTCACAAACTTTAATTTTAAAAAGCTTCATTATGCAGAAGCAACAATAATATGATTAGTCAATAAAACTCTATATGCAGTTGTTACATTTGGGAAGCAATTAAAACGTTTTAAAATTTTTAATAAATTCATTATTCTTATTTTTTTTCTTGAGTAAAAGCTCTCTAAGTATTTTTAGCTCAACAATAACTAATTTACATCAACATCATATAATACATATTTCCTAAGAGCATTTTCAAAATTATTGTAATAAAACTTGGGATTAATGTCATTCAATAAATGTAATTTATCATAATGAAACAAGAAGCCATCAAATAATGTCATTCTATTTTAAAAAATTTCACTACCAATAAAAAATATAAAATTACAAACCGAAAATTGAAAGTGTACTTTTAAGTAAAATTGCACGCACACACGCGCACGCATACAAGCTTTTAGAAAATAGAAAATTAAATGAACCATCTTATTAATCTTCCAATTGCCATCATATATATTGACACACATCTTATACATCTTATTAATTTCTCAAAATATTTATTTTTAAATCTAGATTTGCTGATAATTTTGTTTAGAATATAATTATATGCATAATAATTTATTTCGGGGGCCCTGTGCAGTCGCACATGCCTAGAACCACCGTGCCCTTAGGTTATAGGTTCAATACCCATAGGAACAAATTTTTCCTCTCTCTCAATGTAGTACTTATTCAAAAAGAAGAAAATACGGTTTAAAAGTGTTTCGTTCATATTTTTTAATATTATTTTTATTATCAAAAAGTATTTTGGAACACCCATTATCATTTGATCTAATAGAATGAGGTATTAAGTTTCTTACGAAAAATTAGATAATTTAATTTTGATATTATAAATAAAATAAATTAAATATAAAATTTCGTTCTTATAATGAGTCTATATAACATTTGATTCAAATTAATCAATCACTGCCTATAAAAAAAGTGTGTCGGAACCGTCAACTTAGAAATGCAATGCTAAAATACAATATCTCCGGCAGCTGTTAAATACATAAAATATAATTGATGGCACATCAAAAACATTTGTTATAACTTGGGGAATCTTTGTTTGGTTTACTTCCGCATTGTCTTATTCAAACCTGACATCTCTCGATGTCTCTATCCCCTTCATATGCGAATTGATTGGGAAGATCTTCTATAGATGCCATAATCATACAATCTCATGTCAACAACTAATTTGATTCCTTTGATATAGGGTTTCCTCCTCTCTTTTTTTTAGAACTTAAACATATAGCAATATGAATATTTGTATATCATTTTGAGTTCGAGGTCTTGTGTATGCAGAATATTCTTGCTGGGAAATTAACCCACCAAAACTAGATGTGGGATGCAGGCCAGTCTGGATTAGTCAAGGCAAAGCCCTGAAAAATCGGAAGGATAACAAAAAACATGAAGATTTGTGTAACTGATTGAACTTAAACACAATATCTTTATTAACCGAGATAATTAAAATTAAATAAGAATTATGGTGATAGTTTCTTCCATTATTATAGTAATCTTAAACATTGCTTGCTTGATTTTTTTTTTAAAACGAGGCAGAAAAGTATAAGCTAAATCCAATGCTATATCTTATTGCAATCTTTTGACCTAAATGGAGGCATATTTCCAATCATTTGATGCAATGATTAAGAAATATATTATGGAGAATTATTAGTGGTTTAGAGTAATATTTTGACACCTAACATAACAATCGACCCACCACAAATTTTTCCTTCAAATATTAACATAATTTTGTTTCTTAATCACGTCAAAAGGTTGCACAAAAATCTACCATTGGAGTTATAATGGAGAATTAATTACTTGTTAGTTAATGCATTGCAAAAATGCATTATTTCTACATTAAAATTGAAAGGCAAATGATTTCAAATGTCCCATTAATGTTTTTGAGTTTAATAAAAATGATATATTAAATGTAAATGTTATTAAAATAGTAATTGATTAATCTTTAACATATATTATGTTGGAAACCCGACGGACCCAACAATCCCACTATGGAGGACCTAAGACTGACCACTAGTACCACACCAACTCCCTAAGTCGGTTAGCCATTCTATCTATGATTTCTTAGTGCACAATAACTTAGGCGGCAGTGCCGACTATACACCATTTAGGCGGTAAAACCAACCATATACTATTTAGGCGGCAGAGCCGACCATATATCACTTAGGCGGCATAGCCGACCATTAGTTACCAATTCAAGTGCACTAAGAAATACATAAACTATGGCTCAACCGAGAAACTTCTAATTACAAAGAAATATAACACTTTTATTAATACATCAAATATTATACACATACATACTTCACGTACACAACACTCTCAATTTTCACACACCTCACCAGCTCTCAATCTCACTTGCACCCACGCCACTTTTTCTCACGTAACTCTTCATTTCTCACTTGCACATATGCACACATGCACATTTCACTTGTTCACACCACTCAACTTACAAATTGCACAACCTATTTATAGGCACATATGTCGGTGGAGGTAGATTTTTTTTCTTTTACATTATTTAATTACTATACTTTGGAAGTTTCAAGAGCTTTGGAGAAATCGTTGCATTCTTCAACACTCCCCCTCAATGATTTCTCTACAGATGATTTGCATATCATACGGAGTGTTTCTATGAACTTCTCAAACTTCGGTCTATTTGAGCTCTTTGTGAATATACGTGCAATTTTTTTATCTGTCTTTATTGACATCATCTTGATCTTTCTTTCAAAGACCTTCTTGATGAAGTTGTACATTGCTCCAGTATCAACTAAGACGCGTACTAGTTGTCCTCCATCTTTCACTGGCTTGAACAACAATAGTCTCTTTTCGAACGTATGCACCTTGTCATTGGCCTTGATAGAGTTGAGGATATGGAGAGACCACATACACATATCTCCTTGTTGTTGAGTAGCGTGCTCTCTTTCTCCTATTTTGTCTCTTTTTCCCTTGAAGGTTTCTTCTTTATAAGCTAGCTCCAATCTTCGTTTTTTTATGTGATTTGTTTCTTCTCCCACAATGGCCTTTATTCCCCTTTTCCTTGGAGCCCTTACTTTTCATAAATTTGACGAGGGATTCATCAATAGTAATGACAGAAGTGAGGTCTTGTACACCTCCTCCCTCGATATCCATCTTGGCCCAATTTTGTAAATCATCATAGAAAGATTCCTTGTCGAGATAGTCAGAGATATCCAATAGCACTTCAGAGAATTCTTTTGCTCGTGCCTCGTTCTCTTTATTCATGAGATAAAATTAACTTTTTAGGTTATTCTTTTTGAATTCTTCCCAAGTAGTAATGGTGCAAACTCCCTTCTTCATTTTACTATGCTTACGGCATAACCATAATAACACAATATCTTCCAAATAAAGTGATGAATGATCGATCTTCCTAGCATCCTTCATGACGTTTGTGGCTTGGATGTATTGTTCCAAGCGCCATAGGAAGTTATCTACATCTTTTGTGTTTCTAACCTCTTTATAAGACTTGAGTTTAGAAACATCCACTCTCAAAGAAGTTGGAATTGAGACAGAGGCAACTTTCCCATCATGAGCTAGTGCATTCCTTAGAAACACCATCTCCTCCTTCATATCTTCTAATTCCCCATGTACCATCTTAAGCTTTTCCCTTAGAGTTTCATTCTCTTCTTTGATGGTACGAATTTCACTAGAAAAAGTCTTGCATTGTTGTGAACACTTACCAGTAGCGTCATTTAGGGTTCTCAACATTTCTTTGTGAAGTTCATTGATGACTTCTATTTGGCTTGGATGAAGCTCCTCAAGTGTAGGCTGATGCACAGCCGTCATCCATAAACTTTTATCTTTTAAGGGTGAGCTTTCTCTTTTTTTACTTGGATCTGATGCTTGCTCTTTACCTTCTTTATTATCTTTTGAAATCTCTTCTAAGTCATGGGATTCTGGAAGCTCAATCTTCTGAGGCGACCTCCAAGAAGAAGCTTCATCAGCCACCAAATTCCTTGAAGTGTAGCACTTGCAATTGGTTGGATCACAACATCTCCAACATCTCTCATCATTGAAGCACCCAGAGTCGACGGTCCAATCCTTCTCGTAATCAATTTTTAACTCCATGGTTGTTGCAAGAGTTGGTTTCTCCGTGTCTTCTTCCAACTCTTCATTCTTGTAGTCTATATTTGGATTTGTAGTTGCAACAAAAGTTGGTGCATCCATGTCTTCTTCGAAATCGTCTTCATCCTTGTAGTTCTTCTTTGAGTATGTGGTTGCTACAATAGATGATTCCTCTATTTCTTCTATTAAATCTTCTTTAACAAAAAGTCCAGCTTCTACATCTCATTCTTCCTCACGATGGAAGCATCCAACACGACCTCATTCTCCTCTTCTTTTTGTGGTGGCCATGTTTCCTTGAAAAGTCTTTCTCCTAGGTAATCTACAATCTCAAGTAAAGTGGCCTTTCTTGCCACAATTGAAGCATTCACAGTGATGAATGATCGATCTTCCTAGCATCCTTCATGACGCTTTGTGGCTTGGATGTATTGTTCCAAGCGCCATAGGAAGTTATCTACATCTTTTGTGTTTCTAACCTCTTTATAAGACTTGAGTTTAGAAACATCCACTCTCAAAGAAGTTGGAATTGAGACAGAGGCAACTTTCCCATCATGAGCTAGTGCATTCCTTAGAAACACCATCTCCTCCTTCATATCTTCTAATTCCCCATGTACCATCTTAAGCTTTTCCCTTAGAGTTTCATTCTCTTCTTTGATGGTACGAATTTCACTAGAAAAAGTCTTGCATTGTTGTGAACACTTACCAGTAGCGTCATTTAGGGTTCTCAACATTTCTTTGTGAAGTTCATTGATGACTTCTATTTGGCTTGGATGAAGCTCCTCAAGTGTAGGCTGATGCACAGCCGTCATCCATAAACTTTTATCTTTTAAGGGTGAGCTTTCTCTTTTTTTACTTGGATCTGATGCTTGCTCTTTACCTTCTTTATTATCTTTTGAAATCTCTTCTAAGTCATGGGATTCTGGAAGCTCAATCTTCTGAGGCGACCTCCAAGAAGAAGCTTCATCAGCCACCAAATTCCTTGAAGTGTAGCACTTGCAATTGGTTGGATCACAACATCTCCAACATCTCTCATCATTGAAGCACCCAGAGTCGACGGTCCAATCCTTCTCGTAATCAATTTTTAACTCCATGGTTGTTGCAAGAGTTGGTTTCTCCGTGTCTTCTTCCAACTCTTCATTCTTGTAGTCTATATTTGGATTTGTAGTTGCAACAAAAGTTGGTGCATCCATGTCTTCTTCGAAATCGTCTTCATCCTTGTAGTTCTTCTTTGAGTATGTGGTTGCTACAATAGATGATTCCTCTATTTCTTCTATTAAATCTTCTTTAACAAAAAGTCCAGCTTCTACATCTCATTCTTCCTCGCTGATGGAAGCATCCAACACGACCTCATTCTCCTCTTCTTTTGTGGTGGCCATGTTTCCTTGAAAAGTCTTTCTCCTAGGTAATCTACAATCTCGAGTAAAGTGGCCTTTCTTGCCACAATTGAAGCATTCACGACTCTCCCTTATGGACAATCTCCAATCTCGAGCAAAGTGGCCATTCCTTCCACAATTGAAGCATTCACCACTTTGTCTTCTATCGATCTCCTCATTTTGCCATCGATAGTCTTCTTTTCCACGTCAAGCTCCCTTTAAAGTGTTACTTATTTCTCTTGAATGAAACTCATCTTTTTGTGTCTATATTTCCTTCGCCACACCTTGTCTTCATGACAAACCTTTCTTCTTATTGGTGAAGAGTGCCTCATCTTTGTCTTTTATGGTCATTTTACTCATTTGTTTGGCTAATGCCTCCTGATTAGCCAAAAGGTTCTCCAGTTTCACTAAGGATGGTTGAGTAGACCATTCCCTCACGGCGACAATAAATATATTGTACTCGAGTTTAGGCCATGGATGATAATTCTCTTCAGCCTTGCCTTGCTCACCTTCTCCTCTAGTGCAAGTTGAGACATCTCACGGCAGATGGATTTCACCTTCATGAAATACTGAGCAATAGATAAGTTTTCTTGTGAGATGCCCGCATGCTCAATTTCCAAGAGTTAAAGGCGTGCTTCATTCTTCTTTGAAAATAACTTCGCCAAAGTTTCTCATGCTACCTTTGGTGTCTTGTCATCACGAATATGCTCCAATAGGTCCCCCTCGATTGTGGTCTTAAATATATATAAAGCCTTCCCAGCCTTGATCTTCCATTTTCTCAAGGCTTCAGCATTCTCCCTCGGTGGAAGAGTTGTGTCGGTGGCTACGATTATGTCCCACAAGTCCTGGCCTTGTAGGTATGACTTTATGCATGTCTCTCAATAACCGTAGTTGTGGTTATTGAGCTTTCTAATCTCGTTGTTTGTGCTTCCAAAGTCTGTCATGCTGACTGACGCCCGACTTCCACTAAGCTTGGTTCCAAACCAATAGCTTTACAGTCCCTGACTGTGTTATAGCAGAGTCTCCCATTAGCACCTTGATGCAACACCGACTAATGTAAGCGTCTAACGCTTATCGAAGCTTTCTCCACTGGTAAAGGTCCCAGACCGCCTGCTCTGATACCAATTATTGGAAACCCGACGGACCCAACAATCCCACTATAGAGGACCTAAGGCTGACCACTAGTACCACACCAACTCCCTGAGTCGATTAGTCTTTCTATCTATGATTTCTTAGTGCACAATAACTTAGGCGACTGTAACCACTAATTTTATCCGGGGAAGTAACCCGTTGTTTTTATATTATTAAATAAGGGCATCACTAATATCAACAGATTAGTATCGCCATTTGCCTTTACTATATGTCTCACTTTTATAACAAGTATCATATACTACTACTGTTATCCATTTTTAAAATATATATATTTAATATAATAAGAAAGAGAGGAAAAGAAAGTTTTAACGTTATTATTATTAAGTATTATACTTTTAAGATTTTATGGTTTTGTACTATTAGATGTTGTTGTTATGTCATCTTTGTTATATTAATTAGTATTACAATTATCAAAATGACCAGACTAAATAAGCAAACCCAACATATTTAAATAAAAAGCCTAAGTCTTTATTTAACAAGTCCACTTACAATAAAAAATATAATAATCCACAATTGGCCCAACAAGACCCTAAATACATCAAAAGAAACCTTAATTATCTTTGTCTCTGCGCAGCTGATCCTAGATCGTTGGATCCAGGATGATGATCGAACGGCCGATACACATGAAGAATATTCCAGAGAGTCCCACGCGTCGCACGCGCGACTGTTCAGGAACCCCACACGCGTCTGACGCCTCATTTTCCACATGCGACGAATGATCATCCGCTCTTTTTGCCACGCGGGCAGATCCAACAACTCCTAAAGGCCTTTGTTCCCCGAGCCATTCCTCACTCTTTTCCCCTCCTCTCTTCAGTCTGCCACACCATTCTAAGGGACGAGCGTCGCGCGCTATCAGATCGTTCTCCTCCATAGCCGGACGTCATGGTTCACGGGCAAGGCAAACAAAAGCAGAGGCATTAGAGATAACAAGCCGACAATAAATCAAAAAAACAACAAAAAGCATATTATCAACAGAGGCAGGCAATAGGATGTTTTCTTTTTCATTTTAAACAAATGTAACCCTCGAGTATAAAAGGAAACCCAATAGACATGTAAAATATATTCAAAATCCCAACCAACAATACAAAAACAGATTTCTAAGGTACATCTATCTTTAAAAAAACATGCATATAGATAGATAGTTAGGGTTTAGATTTTACCTTCGAAGCCTGTTTTCCCTTCCGATGACAAGCCTTGTAGTGTCATCCGGCGATACGAATGGTGAATCGGTAGGAGAAAGGCGTTTTTTTGTGTTTTGTTTCAAAAAAGGGCTTTTCGTCTTGACTTTTGAAGAAGAGAGGTATCCCCGTTCGTTTTTGTTGAAACTAGGTTTAGGTCAGAGTTTAGGGAAATGAGATGAGTATTTTGGGGGGATTTTCGAAGGTAGTCGGCCGTCGGCGAAAGACGGTCGACGCGGCGGAGCACGGCCAGATTCTGGGATTTATGGCGTTTTCTAGGTTTGGGGATGAACACCACGTCGATGTTTATCCATGTTCTGGAAAAAACAAGGGGTCGATGAGAGAGTTTTAGGCTGAGGATTATAACCAAAAGAGGAAATTGTTATAAAACATTGTGTTTTATACTGGGCCCATTTTATTTTTGGGTTATTCACATTATGAGTCCCTCTGCCTCAGTCTATTTGTGCCAGGAGGGTCTCCGCATGGGCAAATAGCCTTTCTGGTCCCTCCTTCTGGTTTAATTATAAGATAAAGGCCATTTCGCCTTTTTTAATCACCGTTCTGGTCCTTAAACTTTTCACCAGTTCACAAGTACACCCCGTTTTCTCTTTTTCTTTCACATTTGCCCCTTTAATTTTGTTTCTTTATATTTTGGTCCCTTCCAATGTTTAATTTCTCTTCAATGTTCATGCATTTAATTTTAATTTGTCTATGTTATTATTTTATTTATGTTTCATTTTATTATTTGGCTGTGTTTAATAGATCTTCTAGCTTGTTAATTTGTTTTGATATACATAAATACCCTATGCAAAGTTTATTATGTGTGTATCTTAATACGTAATATATGATCTCTTTTTAAATAAAAAGAAAAAGCGACTTAAAGTATGTTACTTTAGATATGTAGGTATTGAAAGTTCCTTTTAATTAAGCATGATGCATTTTTTTCTTTAAGTGCACATAGTTAGGTTTTTTTTCTTTGAAACTCAAAAATAGTATAGTCTTATGATATGTGGGTTTATATGTTGTGGGCCTTTCTTCTTGGGCTTAGTTTAGAAGTTTGGGCCTTTTGGTCTTTTGGGCTTTAGGTTGTTAAGTTAGTTTTAGATTAGTTTAGGAGTTAATTTTATTAATTTAGGTCGTGTGCTCGTCTAATAGGGGCACGATCCTTAAATTAATTTAATTAATTCTAGGATTTGTTTTAGAGCCATAGTTAGTCTTAAGGTTCGAACCAGTTTAGAGAAATTAAATTTGCCTTTGGCTTATTGGGGTAAACGTTAAATTCATCAAAATTGGTCGAATACCTCTTAATTATCTTTTAAGATAAAATTGACATGGAAATTAGTCTAACATTTTAATTTAAAGCTATGATTAATTAATTTGGCTTATTTTAAATAGTATTCTTGGCTTATTGGAATACTAGTTTAAAATTGATCGAATTAATTATCATGTCACAAGATAACTCATAATTTAGGGTTCTCAAGCCTTTTAAGGATTAATTACTTTAGGGTTAATACTAGAAGCACCTAATTAGTAGCTAGATCACCAATTAAACTTCCGTAATCCATGCCATTTTTAGGTTAGGTCTTACGTTGGGTCCTTTTGTGTGCACTTTTGTGCCATTGTTTGACATTCCTTAATTGTTATTCATACGGCCCATTAATTTTGCATTAATTAATCTAAATAACAAAAAGGCTGGTATTTATTAATTTTGATATTTGCGTCGTAACAGTCTGAGCTTAAAGGATGTTGACTGAATATTTGAATTAATTCTTATCATCCCAAGGTAAAGTTAAAAGTTGATAAAATCACTGCATTATATCTAAATTGTGTGCATCATACATAAAGGAGACGTGCGAAATTAAAATCATAAATTAACACGGCAGTCAGGCTTATTCGATGTCGGTTTAATCTATGGTCTGATGTATCGTCAACCTTATTAATTAAATGTCCAATTAATTCGAACCCACGAATTTGATAAATCCCGTTCAATCAAAGTCAATTTTCAATTAGGGTCACCAAGTTAAATTCTTTTCAAATTATGACAATTTTCTTCAATTGAAAGCAACAAATGTTTTGGTACCGATTTCCAAGCGTGATGGGGTGCTAATCCTTCCCCACACGTAACCAACTCCCGAACCCTTTCAAGATGAATCTCTGGTTTTGTGGTGTTCGTCCTACCTTATCCAAGTGCCCGGTGGCGACTTCCAATTTTCAATCAGTTTTCTAAAGGAAAATAATTTTCAAAAGAAATCTCCTTAAACCAAAATTATAAAGAAAAGGTTTTTGGGATAACCTGTAGTGTCAAACGTATAATTTTTCTAAAGAACGTCGCTATAGCATGGCGACTCCACTGGGGATTGTTTTGTTTTTAAAACAAAAGAAGAGTTAGGCCAAATAAAATATTTGTTGCTTCTAATGGAAAAGTGTCGCAATTTCAATAGATTCTAGTAAGGTTGATCATTTCTAAAAGATGTGACTGCAATTGAACGGGCTTTGGTAATTGGTGGCCTTTGAATTAATTTTTCATTTAATTTCTAAGGAATTGCCCACATGTGTTGCACAATTTCATTAAGCTCTATACCCGAGCTTCGTCCCTTAAGTGGGAGTGAAACGCCACATACCCACGTGAGTAGTCCTCCACGGGTCGGCAATTCACTTCCAGAGTCCACGCCTTTGAACATGTGAGTAGCCCTCCACGTTTTTAGGTTGTGCTTTCCCTCGAACCGAAACCAATTCGCAAGCTTGTAATGGGCCAGAATTGGGGTTCTTGTTGCCTTAGTTGGTAATAAGATAGGTTCGGGTACCCCAATTAGAGCCAAACCCATGTGTGAGAATCTTAGAAGCCCACCCCGCTAGAGCCATGAAGAGAACCTTAGGGAATTAAGAGTTATATGGTTAGGCTTATCTCTCTATTTACACACTTGCGTTTGTTTAATATTTACCTGATTCTTATTGTTCAATGTATTTACCATCGCTGGACTAATACTTATGCCATTTCTTTTTCCTTTATCTTTTTGTTTTGCATATTGAATCATGTCTAAGAGCATACTGAGTTAGAGATAGTTTGAAGTTAAAGACCGGATCAATGGGGGATTTAGTCTGCATTAGTGACGAAAAGAATTCTGATGTTCAGATATGGTTGGAAGGGGAACAACTGCATGAGGGAGACAGTATTACCACTGGGTTCAGATCAGCCATGTCAACCACATCATTTATGAACACCGGGTTTAATGATGTATCCAGCTAGTTTGGGATAGTTGGGACTTCGAAACAAAGAATACTTTTAAGGAAGAGTATGGTAACATCGCATATTTTCTGGAGGTTCCAGTTGACCAAGCACTATTGTAAGCTTTAGTGGGCTTCTGGAACTCTGCCTACAGCTGCTTCACAATTGGTGACTTCGATTTGACCCCAACAATCGAAGAATATCGAGACCTTATAAATTGCAAAAGGATTGACATGGATCGGGTGTACTCGAAGCCAAGTAAGAATAAGGCTTTTCGGGCTAAGCTAAAGAAATTCTCAGACACGTTGCTAACCTGGGTCGAGCAGCAGGTCACTACTTGGAACCATAAGGAGTATCTTAGATGGGAAGGGATTTTGAGCCTAGCCTCTGTACATCTTGTAGGCCGGGTTCAGCGTAACCTCTTTGCATTATTAATTTATGGAATTGTACTATTTCCTCGAGCATTGAGACTCATTGATCTATCAGTACTAGATCTTTTTTGACCGTTTGAGTAGTAGGACCAACCAATACCCGTAATTTTGTCCGAAACTTTTCGATCTTTGAGGTTCTGTCGGGAAAATATTAGAGGGCACTTTCGAGGATGCTCACAACTTCTGACTGTTTGGTTCTATTGCCATCTCTGGACCGATCCTAGTTTCTCCAGGCCCCTTTACGACGGCAAGTTCTCACCTCTAGAAGAGTTCCTTAGAAAGAATGATTGGCCAACCCGCAGGTCCGAAGAGTTATGGCAAGATGTTCTTAGGAGTTTAAAAGATGAAGATGTAGTTTGGAGAGCACCGTGGTTATTGGCGAAGAACATTCTCTATAGATGCGAAGAGCATCCGTGGGTACCCCTACTTGGCCTCTGGGGACATACTGCACACGCGCCTCTGTTAGTTTTGCGGCAGTACGGCTCAAAATAGTTCGTTTGCATTTTTAGAATGTTAATAGTCTTTTAACCGATTTATTTGCTTACATCCTGACTAATTACTATCGATTAATTAAAAAAGGTTTTTATTTCAGAAAGATGGCATTTTGATCATTTGCATTACAATCATTACATATCCCTACCGTACTCGCTTACAAACAAGGCAAATGGAAGAAGGTTTTGCCAAGTTAGAGGCCGACCTCAGAAGCCAGCTCGAACGATCCCAATAAGAATTAAGGGATACCATCTTTAAGTCCTAATATGACATGATGAAGGAGATTTCCCAACTGATAAAGGCTAATTTGAAAGGAAATGAGACTGTTGAGAACCCAACTCAAGACTCGGGAGATCGCTTATATGCCTCGGTTTTCAAGAACCCTCTCTTTACTAACCCACATAACCCCTGACAAGGAATGCCTTCATCTCATCAGGCTGGTGCCTCTAGCCCAGCTCAGCTAGGCATAACAATCAGAAACGTCAAGAATGTTGGGGATAGTATCCCAAATTTCGATGAGTTGGAAAAATTCAACCAAGTAAAGACGGAGTTCTCAAAACAATTAGAGGACACCCGTAAGGACCTTGAAGAAATGTTTCGGGTAAATGAGGATGAAGAGGGAAGAACCTGCCCCACTACCCATTTGACCATATTTTGCCGAAAAATGGTAGGGTATACAAAGAATGAAAAACTCTTAATCCACTATTTTCAAGACAGTTTAGCAGGATCCGCTTCAAGGTGGTATAATTAGCTCACTCGTGCTTAGATCAAGTCATGGAAGGATCTGGCCAAAGCCTTTAACGACCAATACAAGCATATAGCATATATGATCCATAGTCGCATTTTGTTACAAGGAATGGAGCAGACACGTAAGGAAAGCCTCCAGGAATACGCCCAGCGATGGCGCGATATAGCGACTCAAGTTCAGCCACCACTTTCCGAGAATGAAATCACACCAATGTTCGTAGACACACTAAAGGGGACACTCTATGATCGATTGATCAGTAACCCCATAGTAATTTTGCAAAAATGGTAATGACCGGCGAAAACATAAAGGCTGCTATTAAAAGTGGGAGAATTAACAGTGGGGATTCAGCATGAAATAACTACAAGAAGATGGACAACGAAGTAAACAACACCAATACTTATGAGGCCGTCAAGAACCTCACTGTCTCCCAACCCCAAGTAGCAGCAAGAAATGCTCGAAGCTTCAACAAGAAGGAGGAAAAGGGCCCTAAAAAAGAGAATGAGAATCAGTCCTTCACTCCTATACCAATGTCTTACAAAGAACTCTACTCACAGTTATATAAGGCAGATCTAGTCTGACCATATCATGTCACACCTTACAACCCCCGTACTCAGTATGGTACGATCCCAAGGTACACTGTGAGTACCACGCTGACGTCCCCGGGCACTCGATCGAGAATTGCGTGGCTTTTAAAAAGTTTGTCCAAAATTTAATTCAGACTGGGTTCTGTAGTTGGGGGAACCCAGCACAGCCAATAACCCCTTGCCAAACCACGGAGGGCAATGTGTAAATGTCATTGAAGAAGAATATCCTCAAAGGGCCAAGGCGAGGGTATCCGAAGTACGATCCCCACTGAGATGGGTCTTTCAGCACCTGTGTATGGCCCGTCTCATTGATCGAGGAATGATAATCGTGAGAAAGGGGTATGGCCCGTACTGCGAATACCATCAGTCAAAGGATCATGAGATTCAGGATTGCGAAGAGTTTCGCCAACTAGTTCAGCACATAATGAACAATTGGCTTCTTCGAGAAGGAATGAGAGGAAAAGGAGTCAGAAGTATGCGCCTCTAAAGAACAAAATGCTAAGTACAATGCGAAGAAACCATTTTTCCTCTGCCTCCATTCGGGCGAGGCAAGCACTCCAAAAATGAATCCCAAAATTATAATTGCTACTCCAAAGTCTTTTCCTTACAAGGATACGCAAATGGACCTGTGGAATTACACTGCAATCATTACAATACCAGGCTCCCCCAGTTCGCCGAAAGGAGAAAAGAAGGGAATAGAAACAAAGCTTGGGGGTCTTTTGGAGCCCAACAGTGAAGATGCATGAGATGTGGGGCTTCGCACAAGGAGTGGTCGGTGCTATGCTCCGAAGATCGAAAAGGCACAAGAAGAGCAAGAATGAAGAAATAAGGAAGTTGAGGGTGAACCGAAGAAGATGTTCGAAAATGATCCACCGTTAAAAATTAAAGAATCGATTACGGAAACCCAAGAACAAGAATTTTTGAGATTTCTGAAACACAGTGAATATAACGTTGTAGAGCAATTACGGAAGCAGCCGGCCCGGATCTCGGTATTGGACCTTTTGCTAAGCTCAAAAAAACACCAAGATACGTTACTGAAGGTATTGAATCACGCCTTCGTCCCAGACGATATCTCAGTTGAGAAGTTAGGACGGATCGTCGGACATATTACTACCGATAATTCCATTACCTTCAGCAATGACAAAATACTAGGAGAGGGTAGAAGGTCCACCAAGGCTCTGAACATTACCACTCATTGCAAGGGCTACGTATTACTAGAAGTACTGATCGACAGCGGTTCTGCCTTGAATGTCATGCCATTAGCCACTCTACAGCGATTGCCAATTGATAGCTCACATATGAAGCCCTGTCACAACACAATGCGCGCTTTTGATGGGACCCAACAAGATGTGGTCGAGAAGATAGAAGTACCATTGCTTGTCGGTCTTACAGAATATATGGTTGAGTTTATGGTTATAGATATTCGACCCTCTTACAATTGCCTGCTAGGAAGGCCGTGAATACATTCGTCTGGTGCTGTCCAGTCTTCACTACACCAGAAGTTAAAATTCATGATCGGAGGAAAGTTGGTAACAGTGAATGCCGAGCAAGATATTGTCTCTTCAGTCACCTCAAACACACCATATGTTTATACCGATGATGAGGCGGTGGAATGCATATTCAAGGCGTTGGAGTTTGTCAATGCTACTTTCGTCGTTGAGGGGAACCCACTTTCTTGTCCTAGGTTGTCCAATTGCACCAAAATGGTAATGTTTGAGACCCTAGGAAGAGGGGCGAGAAAAGCAAAAGGTTTGGGACAAGATCTACAAGGACGCCTCCGACCCATTAGGGTAATCCACAAAGTCGACTGATTTGGGCTCGGTTATAGACCAAATTTTCTGTAAAAGAGACAAGAATGAAGGAAGAGGCAGGAACAAAGAAAGGCCCGACTTAGATGGGAGGACATCCCTTGGGCTCCTATAACCTATACCGATTTCAAAGACATCTTTAAGTCGGGTGGACTCAAGAATCCTGAACAAGACATCCAAGAAGCAATTTAGGATGGAGAGAAATATATTCAGACTGAATTAGTCAGTGCAGCTTTGGAAGAAATGGACGTAAACGTGATTTGCAGAGACGAAAAGGTTACCTAGCCGTTGGCCAAAATTCGCCCATGTCTTCCGGATGAAGAAATTACCAATTGGGACTATGAGGACATACCCGTGACTGTTAGACTCAAATCAGAGTAATGCCCAGAACCATCACGCTGTTCTCGGCCTAAGAGCAACATGCATCTTTTGTAAAAAGGCCACTATGTCACCATCTATCCGTTTTTTAATAAAATGAGTCTTTTCGTCGCTTTCACAAATGGCAAACATAACATTCATTTCATTCATATTATTCATTCATTCTTTATTATTCACTTATAAATTTCTCTCTTCCATTTCCAATACACGCTTCCATAATCTTGCAGGCCTCCTAACATAAACTGTATGAATAATTCGGAACCTAATCCCGAAGTAGATTTCAAGCTACCCGCATGCTTGGCAGACGTAGACGAGGGGGACGATGAGGTCCTAGAGAAATTATTGAGGATGATGGAAAGGGAAGAAAAGCAAATCCTTCCATACCAAGAATAGGTAGAAATCTTGAACCTGGAGACTAAAGAGGAAAAGAAAGAAGTAAGAATCGACAGTACATTGTCATCAGAAGCAAGGAAGGAGTTGGTGAAATTACTTTCAGAATTCAAAGACATGTTTGCATGGACATATCGGGACATGCCGGGTTTGAGCACGGATATTGTTGTTCACAAACTTCCCATCAGGCCAGAATGCAAGCTAGTCCAAGAAAAGCTCAGGAGGATGAGAACGGAGGTGTTGCTGAAAATTAGAGAGATAGTACAAAAACAATTTGAGGCGGGATTCCTAAAGGTTTCCAAATACCCAGAATGGGTAGCCAATATAGTGCCAGTACCTAAAAAAGATAGAAAGGTTCGCATATGTGTGGATTACAGGGACCTTAACAATGCGAGCCCCAAGGAAAACTTCCCGTTGCCTCACATCGACACTATGGTTGATAACACCGCCAGAAATGCTTGGTTCTCATTCATGGATGGCTTTTCGGGGTATAACCAAATCAAAATGTACCCCGAAGACCACTTTTGTAACCATGTGGGGAACCTTTTGTTACAAGGTAATGCTTTTCGGGTTAAAAAATGCCAGGGCAACCTATCAACGGGCCATGGTGACCCTGTTTCACGACATGCTACACAAAGAAATTGAGGTATATGTAGATGATATGATAGCCAAGTTAATAACCGAAGTGGAGCATATCCAGAATTTACGAAAACTCTTTCTAAGGCTGAGAAAATACCAGGTGAAGCTCAACCCTGCCAAGTGTACCTTTGTAGTTACATCAGGAAAACTATTGGGTTTTGTGGTAAGCTGAAAAGGGACCGAGATCGACCCTAACAAGGTAAGAGCAATCTAAGATCTACCACCGCCTCAAACACAAAAGGAAGTCTGGGGATTCTTGGGAAGATTGAATTATATATCACGGTTTATTTCCCAATTAACTAAGAAATATGACCCCGTCTTCAGACTTATTTGGAAGAACAACCTGGGAGTCTGGGATGAAGATTGTCAAAAAGCATTAGAAAAATTAAAAAGTATCTGACCAATGCTCCAATTTTGGTAGCACCAGCACCAGACAGGCCGTTGATCCTGTATCTAACCGTATTCGAAAGTTCAATGGGTTACGTGCTAGGTCAACATGATGGTTCTGGCAAAAAGAAGAGGGCAGTTTATTATTTAAGCAAGAAGTTCACTGAATATGAACCACGACACCCCTTGATTCAAAAGCTGTGTTGTGCCTTGGTATGGGCCACAAAACGACTCAGGCAATACATGTTGTATCACACACCACCTACTTAATCTCTCAGTTGGACCAACTGAAGTTTCTAATGGAGACATCAGCACTCATTGGGAAGATGGCTTATTGGCAGATGTTATTGTCAGAATTCGACATTATTTACGTGAATCAGAAGGCGGTGAAAGGAAGTGTAGTGGCTGATCTATTGGCGAGTCGCACTTCAGATGACTACGAAACCTTAGGTTTTGACTTCCCAGATGAGGATTTGATCAACACCGTTCTCAAGAATGAGCCCGTCACCAAAGGAAAAACCTGGAGACTTTACTTTGTCGGAGCCTCCAACGCCTTGGGGCGTGGAATATGGGCAGTGTTGATCTCTTCTAAGGAGGTCTACTACCCTTTTACCAGTAGATTGAAATTTTTCTGCACTAACAACATATCCAAGTACGAGGCTTGCACCGTGGGGCTTCGAGCGGCCATTGAAAGGAAAGTCAAAGTACTTCACGTTTTTGGAGACTCCTCCTTAGTGATTTACCAGCTTCGAAAGGAGTGGGAGACTAGAGATCCGAAATTGATCAAGTACTATGAATTAATTCAAGATTTGGCTGAAAAATTCGAAGAAGTTAGTTTTGTTTATCTATCAAGGGAGGATAATCAGATGGTCGATGCCCTGGCAACTTTGGCCGCCGTTTTCAATTTAAATTCGGCAGCCGGGATAAAGTCAGTTGAAGTGCTAACTTTTGAGGTACCTGCCCATTGTTATAATTTGGAAAAAGAAGAAGATAGTAAGCCATGGTACCATGACATTCACCAATACCTCAAGTATCAGGCTTACCCGAAAGAGGCCGATGACAATGATAAAAAAACTATCCGAAGGCTAGCGTCAGGATTTGTCCTTGATAGGGAGATTTTGTACAAAAGAAGCAAAGATTAGGTACTGTTAAGATGTGTCGATGCTCGAGAAGCGGAAGTTATTCTAGCCGAAGTCTACGGAAGATTATGCGAGACCCACGCCAGTGGATTCTCAATGGCAAGAAAGATAATGAGATATGGCTACTTCTGGTCAACCATGGTGGGAGATTGCATTCGCTATTCCAAAAAGTGTTACAAATGTCAGATATATGCCGATAAGATACACTTCCCGCCAATCTCACTTCACACCATGAACTCCTCATGGCCTTTCGTCGCTTGGGGCAAGGACGTCATTGGTCAAATACACCCAAAGGCTTCCAACGGGCATCGGTTCATCTTGGTAGCCATAGATTACTTCACCAAGTGGGTGGAAGCCGCCTCCTACGCCAGCATTACTAGAGCGACGGTTTGTAAGTTTTTAAAGAAAGAAATTATATGTCGTTTTGGTCTACCCGAAAGAATCGTCACCGACAATGCTTCTAACTTGAACAATAAAATGATGACCGAAGTGTGTGAACAGTTCAGAATCGTGCACCATAATTCTACCGCGTATCGCCCTAAGATGAATGGGGCGATGAAAGCAGCAAATAAGAATATCAAGACGATCATAGCTAATACCACAGAGACCTTTAAAGATTGGCACGAAAGGCTACCCTTTGCCTTGTTTGCCTACCGGACCTCTATAAGAACTTCTACTAGGGCAATGCCATATTCCTTGGTGTATGGCACAGAGGCAGTATTACCTATTGAGATAGAAATCCCCTCGCTCCGAATTTTGAATGAGGTCAAATTAGACGAAGCCGAATGGGTGCAGGCTAGGATTGATCAACTTAACCTTATTGAGGAAAAAAGATTGAAAGCGTTAGTCACGACCAGATGTATAAGAAAAGGATAATGCGGGCTTATAACAAGAAGGTCTGCCCGAGGGAGTTTCAAGTAGGTGATCTGGTACTCAAAAAGATCCTAGTAAATCAAAGAGATATTCGGGGAAAATGGATGCCAAATTGGGAAGAGCCTTACGTCGTGAAAAAGGTTTTCTCCGGTGGGGTGATAATTTTAGCAGAAATGGATGGAAAAGAATTGAGTAACCCGATCAATTCAGACTTTGTCAAGAAATATTATGCTTAAAAAAAGAAAAAAAAAGAAAAAAAATGAGGGTTTAAGGTGAAAACCAAAATATGGACGCCTTAAAGCCAAATGAGGGTCTGAATTGAAAATCCAAAAATGACGGTTCAGATAAACAAAGACCTTTGGCATCTGATTAACAAGCCTGGTTCTAGAGGGAAGACTACGCTCATTTTCTCATGATATCATAAGTAACGACCAAGAATAGCTAGCAAGAGATCTACCGAGGTCGATTGGTTCCTTTCATTCATGCAGTTGACACCATCTCTTTCACTTCTTTCATGTTTGCCATACTTGCCAAAATTGTCCCAATACTACATTTAATATCAATAAAGCTTCATTCTGATATCCATTTTCTATTTCACGAACGTCATACGGATGGATTAACATAGATCATGAAAAAAACACAGGATTTCTTGGCATTACTATGATTTAATCTATCAAGTGCAGGTTTGTTCCGAGACACAAAAAGAAGATGAGAGTTCGCCAAGGATAGGGTAAAGAATCTTAGGGAAAAGAGGCAAGACGCCCAATAGAGAATGAGCAAAAAGGAAAAAAAACAAAAAACAACAGAAAAAAAGAAAAAAGAAGAATGAAAGAAAAAATGAGGAAATGGAAAAAATAGAAAAGAAAAAGAAAACAAAAGAAGAAAAGGAAAATAAAAGGAAAAAATAGAAAGAAAAATAAAAGAAGAAAAAACAAACAAAAACAACAAAAAAGGAAAAAAGGGATTTATAAAGAAAAAACTCGATGGGGTATTCTAGATCAAAAGATCAGTGACTCGAGGAAAAGAGGGGCATGATGGGCGAACTCGAGTACGAGAAGGAGCACCGCCATCACCAAAGAGGAGGGGAGAAAAACAATAGAAGGTTAAATTTGAGGAACTAAGAAGAGAAAGTGTCCAAGGAAATTAACTTCATTCATGCATCATACCTAGTTAGACATCCCTAAGTTAAGAGCATGCTAACTTATTCCTCCATGATTATTCAGTTTTTGCAGGTTCAAAGAAAAGATTAGAATCTCCATAAGAGGGGGCGTAAAGCGCAGTTAAAATCTAAGAAGGGAATTCGGAACAAAGAATTTCAAAATTATCACCCTAGGATTTCAGAACTAAAGATACCGCTTCAAAAAAAACACATTTACACTATTTGATCATTAAGCGCTTTGAAGGGACATGTCATCTCGCTTCTGCCGCTCAGGGAAACAAACCCCTTTTCTATTTTGAGAATGCATGACTTGTTCATCACTGCTTTGGAGCATCATGTTGTGCGGTTCACTTTCTACCGCTTCGGGGAAGCAAGAGATTTGGATTCATTCACTGCCGTTTTAGAGGATTGAGTCATGTAAAGATTGGTTGGCTCGTCTACTGCTGTTTTAGGAAAACATGTCAGCGCCACCAGATTTATTTTCGACCATTTCGGGGAAATTGTGTTCTGTGTTCATTCATGGCTGTTTCAGAAGAATGAGTCATTTGCTAGCTGGCCTGTTCATCGCTATCTCGGAAGGACACACCAATATTGCATAGTTTGCTTTCGCCGCTTCGGGAAAACAAGTTATTCAGATTTGTTCATTTCCACTTCAGATGAGCAAATCGTCGACAGAAAATTCGGATAAAATTAGTGCTTATGGTATTTGCTTCATTCTTGTTCCACAATGATAAGCAAAGAGGGCGGCAGCTGTAATCAATAATTTTATCTGGGGAAGTAACCCGTTGTTTTTACATTCTTAAATAAGGGCATCGCTAATATCAACAGATTAGTATCGCCATTTGCCTTTACTATATGTCTCACTTTTATAACAAGTATCATATAATACTAATGTTATCCATTTTTAAAATATATATATATAATGTAATAAGAAAGAGAGGAAAAGAAAGTTTTAACGTTATTATTATTAAGTATCATACTGTTAAGATTTAATGGTTTCATACTATTAGATGTTGTTGTTATATCATCTTTGTTATATTAATTAGTATTATAATTATCAAAACGACCAGACTAAATAAGTAAGCCCAACATATTTAAATAAAAAGCCTGAGTCTTTATTTAACAAGTCCACTTACAATAAAAATATAATAATCCACAGTTGGCCCAACAAGACCCTAATACATTAAAAAAACCCTAATTATCTTTATCTATGTGCAGCTGATCCTGGACCGTTGGATCCAGGATGATGATCGAACGGTTGAGACACACGCAGAACATTCCAGAGAGTCACACGCGCGGCTGCTCAAGAACCCCCACGCGCGAGTAGGATTCACGCACGGCTCTTTCATCTTCCACTCGAGTGTTCGACGCCTCGTTTTCCATGCGAGATGAATGATCATCTGCTCTTTTCACCATGCGGGCAAATCCAACGGCTCCCAAAGGCCCTTGTTCCCCGAGCCATTCCTCACTCTGGTCCCCTCCCCTCTTCAGTCTGCCATGTCATTCTAAGGGACGAGCGTCGCGCGCTATCAGACCGTCCTCCTCTATAGCCGAGCATCATGGTTCACGAGCAAGGCAAACAAAAGTAGAGGCATTAGAGATAACAAGCCGACAACAAATCAAAAAGACAACAAAAAGCATATTATTTACAGAGGCAGTCAATAGGGTTTTTTCTTTTTCATTTTAAACAAATGTAACCCTCGGGTATAAAAGGAAACCCAATAGACATGTAAAACAGATTCGGAATCCCAACTAGCAATACAAAAATTAATTTCTAAGGTACATTTATCTTTAAAAAAACATGCATATAGATAGATAGTTAGGGTTTAGATTTTACCTTCGAAGCCTACTTTCCCCTCCGATGACAAGACTTGTAGTGTCATCTAGCGCTACGAACGATGAATCAGCAGGGGGAAGGCATTTCTTTGTGTTTCGTTTAAAAAAAGGCTTTTCGTCTTGACTTTTGAAGAAGAGAGGTATCCACGTTCGTTTTTGTTGAAACTAGGTTTAGATCAGAGTTTAGAGAAGGGGATGAGTGTTTTGGGGGGAGTTTCGAAGGTTGCCGGCAATCGGTGAACGACGATCGACGCGGCGGAGCACAGCCAGATTTTGGGATTTAGGCATTTTCTGGATTTGGGGATGAACACCACGGTGGTGTTCATCCCCGTTCTGGAAAAAAGAAGAGGCTGGGGAGAGAGTTTTAGGCTGAGGATTATAACTAAAAAGGAAATTGTTATAAAACGTTGTGTTTTATATTGAGCCCATTTTATTTTTGGGTTATTCACATTATGAGTCCCTCTGCCTCAGTCTATTTGCGCTAGGAGGGTCTCCGCATGGGCAAATAGCCATTATGGTCCTTCCGCTTGGTTTAATTACGAGCCTTTTTTAATCATCGTTCGGGTCCTTAAACTTTTCACCGATTCGCAATTACACCTCTTTTTCTATTTTTTCTTTCACATTTGCCCCTTTAATTTTGTTTCTTTATATTTTGGTCCATTCCAGTGTTTAATTTCTCTTCAATGTTCATGCATTTAATTTTAATTTGTCTATGTTGTTATTATTTTATTTATGTTTCATTTTACTATTTGGATGTGTTTAATAGATCTTTTAGCTTGTTAATTTGTTTTGATAAACATAAATGCCTTATGTAAAGTTTATTATCTGTGTATCTTAATACATAATATATGATCGTTTTTTAAATAAAAGGAAAAAATGACTTAAAGTATGTAACTTTAGATATTTAGGTATTGAAAGTTCCTTTAATTAAGCATGATACGAAGTTAGTTTTAGATTAGGTTACGAGTTAATTTAATTAATTTAGGTTGTGTGCTCGTCTAATAGGGGCACGATCCTTAAATTAATTAAATTAATTCTAGGATTTGTTTTAGAGCCATAGTTAGTCATAAGGTTCGAACTAGTTTAGTGAAATTAAATTTGCCTTTGGCTCATTGGGGTAAACGTTAAATTCATCAAAATTGGTCGAATACCTCTTAATTATCTTTTAAGATAAAATTGACATGGAATTTAGACCAACATTTTAATTTAAAGCTATGATTAATTAATTTGGCTTATTTTAAATAGTATTCTTGGCTTATTGGAATACTAGTTTAAAATTGATCGAATTAATTATCATGTCACAAGATAACTCATAATTTAGGGTTCTCAAGCCTTTTGAGGATTAGTTACTTTAGGGTTAATACTAGAAGCACCTAATTAGTAGCTAGATCACCAATTAAACTTCCGTAATCCATGCCTTTTTAGGTTAGGTCTTACGTTGGGTCCTTTTGTGTGCATTTTTGTGCCGTTGTTTGTCATTCCTTAATTGTCATTCATACTGCCCATTAATTTTGCATTAATTAATCTAAATAACGAAAATGGAGGTATTTATTAATTCTGATATTTGCGTCGTAACAGTTCGAGCTTAAAGGATGTTGACCGAATATTTGAATTAATTCTTACCGTCCCAAGGTAAAGTTAAAAGCTGATAAAATCACTACATCATATCTGAACTATGTGCATCATGCATAAAGATGACATGCGGGATTCGAATCATAAATTAACACGGCAGTCGGGCTTATTCGATGTCGGTTTAATCTATGGTCCAATGTATCGTCAGCCTTATTAATTAAATGTCCAATTAATTCGAACCCACCAATTTGATAAAGCCCGTTCAATTAAAGTCAATTTTCAATTAGGGTCACCAAGTTAAATTCTTTTCAAATTCCGACAATTTTCTTCAATTGAAAGCAACAAATGTTTTGGTATCGATTTCCGGGCGTGATAGGGGTGCTAATCCTTCCCCACACGTAACCAACTCCCGAACCCTTTCAAGATGAATCTCTGGTTTTGTGGTGTCCGGCCTACCTTATCCAAGTGGCCGGTGGCGACTCCCAATTTTCAATCAGTTTTCTAAAGGAAAAGAATTTTCAAAAGAAATCTCCTTAAACCAAGATTATAAAGAAAGGGTTTTGGGGATAACCCGTAGTGTCAAACGTATAATTTTTTTAAAGAACGTCGCTACAGCGGCAGTGCCGACTATACACCATTTAGGCGGTAGAACCGACCATATACTATTTAGGCGGCAGAGCAGACCATATATCACTTAAGCGGCATAGCCGACCATTAGTAACCAATTCAAGTGCACTAAGAAATACATAAACTATAGCTCAATCGAGAAACTTCTAATTACAAAAAAATATAACACTTTTATTAATACACCAAATATTATACACATACATACCTCACGTACACAACACTCTCAATTTTCACACACCTCACCAGCTCTCAATCTCACTCGCACCCAGGCCACTTTTTCTTACGTCACTCTTCATTGCTCACTTGCACACATGCACATTTCACATTTTCACACCACTCAACTTACAAATTGCACAACCTATTTAAGGCACATATATCGGTGGAGGTAGATTTTTTTTTCTTTTACATTATTTAATTACTATGCTTTGGAAATTTCCAGAGCTTTGGAGAAATCGGTGCATTCTTCAACATGTTTATAATAGACTAACATGGTTTTTTTTGTTGGTTGAATACTCATGAACACTTTAGCTACCAAAATAGAATAATCTAACCATGGACAACTTTAGTGAAAAGGTGTTGCTTTATTATGATAAAATGAAGGTCGATTTTTGTCCTTACTTCTTGTACTGTACATAAGTTATAGGTTTAGTCAATTTCAATTTTTATATTTTTTGAATTTTAAAACCATAGTCTTGACTTAAACAACCAAAGAACTTGAAATGATCAAATCGAAGAACAAGAAATATTATACCTTATACATAATATTAGGAATAATAGCAAAATTTGACTTTACATATAAACACAGTATAAAGACTAAAAGTTACCAAATTAAAATAAATGATCAAATCTACAACTTTCAGACAACATGAGGTCTGAAAGAAACTTTTTATCTAAATAAACTAAGAAAAACTGACAATGAATCATAAAATACTTTGTGAATATATGAATCTTAGTGAAAATGACTATTGGTAAAGTTTGTGTTTATAAGAGTATTAAAAAGCTTAATTTTATAATTAATCTATATGAATCTTCATTTCAGGTTGCCATATAATAAAGTTTTGGAATTTATTTTTTAAAAGGGGTACTTTGCAAACGAGAAATCGCCGTTTTGATAGTGATAGGAGTCGTGCATCAAATATTGACAAATATGCTATTATTTTTATGAATTTATTATTATTATTATTATTATTATTATTATGGGTCAATTAATATTTTGAAATATTACTCCATTTCATTCTTTACTAAATGGAAGACCAATTAAACTTGGTTTTATAATTATCCATTTTTTAAAGGAAAAATATATGATGCACTGGCGGTGGAAACATTTTGTTTTTACAAATGCCCTAATTTTAAGAATTAGGGATCCAATTAAAGGTTTATAGTCTACGTGTTTAGGTTTAGGGATTTAGAATTTAGAGTTTGTGGTTATAATTTAGGGTTTACTATTAGGGTATAAGGCTTAGAAGTTAGGGTTTAAGTTTTAGGGTAATATGGTAGAAATTTAGGTTTTTACCTATAACCCCTAAATTCTAACCCTAAACTCTAAATTCAAACCATAATCCCTATATTCTAAGCATATAAATCTAAACCCCTAAACTATGAACCTTAAACTGAATTTCTAACCCCTAAAATTAGGGCGCTTGTGGAAACAAAATGTTTCCACCGCCAGTGCATGGTATAATTACCATTTTTTAAAAGCTTGAAGACAGAGTGTTTGAACTCTATTCGATTTTATTATAAAGGGTAATCAAAAGTTACAAAATGGTCATCACATCTATTAAAATATCATAAAATTATCATTCACTTTTTTTTTAAATTTTATAAAACGGTCATTAAATTAATCGAATTGTAACATTGTTTTATAATACTCAGTGAACATTTTATAACAATTTGATTTAATGATTATTTTTCATAATTTCATGATTATTAGTATATTTTTCAATAAACTTCAAATACAAATATTATATAGAAATTTCTTCAAAACTAATATTAGATAGAAATACTACAAATTTTAACACGTTAATTAATCCGACACTGAGATGTGGAATTGTTCGAAGTTGTAACCTAGGCCAATAAGATTGTCTCCAGTCGATTGTGGAAGTAAGCAAGACATCCTCAGGTTTGCGTTATTATAAGCATTAAGAAAAAGAATACTAAATAGTGCTCTTCATTAAGGAATCTTTTATTATTAATTAACATTTTAATTATTCATAATTTAATAAGAATAATACATACATATAGGGGTGTGCATTTTAAACTGTAAACCATATATCCGTAACATTTTACATGTTAATTATTTATACATATATTTTGTTCATAAAGTTGACTATGTCAATCTCGATGCTCTCTTGTAACATAACATTTATATAATATGTATCGAAGAAATAATTTCATTATTCTTAAAAGAATCAGTGAACATGTGAAAAAACTATAATATGTTACAAGTTAACATGTAACCAAACTGTTAGCAGTTAAAACGTTTAACTTACGATTTAATAATCGTTATAACAATTAACCGACCGTTCAAGTTAAATGACATGGTTAACCTACCATAAACACCCCTACACATATATACGTTGGAATTAGGATGACACATTAGACGGTTAAGTTATTAAACTTTATATTTGAAAGAAACATAAAAATATTTAAACAGACTTAATTTGATTAACTCTAAAATTTATAAAGACTTAATAATATTTAAACCAGAAAGTTTAGGCCAGGACCCTTAACAACTTTAAGGGTAAACTATATCATATACCACTAAATTTTAAGTTTAATATCAATTTTATCACTAAACTAAAAATTAATATTATTTTAGCACTGAACTTTAGTAACCGATACTATTTTAGCATTGAAATATATTTTAGCTTCAATTATACCACTAGGCCATTATAATTGATGACGATGATAGATCTTAACGGTCTGTTTACGATGACATGGATGAATTTTAACAGTCCAGTGATATAATTAAAGCTTAAACTAAAGTTCAGTAATAAAATAGTATCGATAGTTTAGTGGTATAATCGATACGCACCTAAAAGTTTGGTGGTATTTGGTGTAATTTACCCTAACTATAATGATGTTTTTCTATAGCTGTTTAACAATTTAAAACTTGGTCCATGGAAAAATGGTTTGATTAACGTTGAGACATATAACTTTTTAATGATGTTTTGTATTTTTAGACTAATTATTTATTGTTGGTAAGATTACTGCAAGATCAAACCTTTAGCACTGACTGGATAATAATAAATAGAATTAAAAGGCAGATAAAGAAAGCGTGTCGTGGTATAAACCACTACCTTAGAAACGATTTCGCCTCGATGTGTGTAATCGTTGCAGCAGGCGGTTGTCTCCAAAGTTAACACGGTAGCTCTCCAAAGATCGGAGTGGACAATGGTGGAATTGCTCTTCTCACATAAAGAATAACATAGAACTTTTAAAAGCAATAAAACTCGAGATGCAATTTGGTTCAAGAATTCAAATTTCCAGGGAATAATTCTAAAAAAATTATTCCGAATTTTCCCCAAAAAGATAGAACACACACAAGTGTGTTACCACAAACCGAGCCGGGTAACGACACGCGCATGCAAGAAAGTTGTTTAACCACATTCAACAAAGAAGGGTAAGAAAGACTCTTTAAATACTCTTCCCAAGGGATATACCCTCTCAATGTGGGATATAACCGATATTTACAAATTTACATCATTTTATATATTGTAACAATAATGATGTCTACAAGGTGTGTGTATCCTAAAAGACCCGAGTTCAAGTCGTTTTATCTACAAAGTGTGTGTAACATTGTCAAAAGGTTAAAAATATATATGAATATATACTACCTTGTAATTACCTTAAGACTTTTATATATACTACCTTGTAATCACCTTAAGACTATTAAAAAAATATTAATGATGACAACAAAATTAAAACTTAGTCGATGATGTCAAAACATAAAATTAAGTATAAACAAATTCAAAGTCGTTATAATTTAAAAATTATGGTTGTCATTAAATTCCCGAAGTAGAAGCTCTCTAGCTAGCAACTACCAAGCTAGCACTAACACCATGCCAGCTTTAATTAATTTATACAAACCCCAAAAATTGTGGGCCTTAATCCAACTAATTACCCCCTAATTAAAAAACTTTAATAATGAGCCAAAACGGATATTATATGTGGATGAGATTCCATATTCCCATATTGACAGAATTAGTACAATTTAGGAGAAAAAAGGCTTTTCCGCTGCAACTAAACAAGCATAGTAACGAAAAACACACTTCATTCCTTCCATAAAGTAATTAACTAAGTCTAAGGGTAAACTACCTCCAAAGTCACTAAATTAGGACTAAATTATAGAATATGTAAGTAAAGAGAACTGATTGTGTAATTATATACTTTTTTTAACTACCACGTCATCAACTGCTTCAAAAGTTAATGATCGGTGACTTGTTTGGATCTATTTTAAATAATTCAGTGGTTTGATTGATAAAATTAAAAGATCAGTGGCCAAATTAACATCTTTCACATAGTTTAGTGACCTTGGAGGTAGTTTACCCGTTAACTAATTGCCTTTCCTTTGTGTTTTAATCTATTTTGTCCTTCCATCTCCATCATTTGTCGCCACAAACTGTGTTAAATGTTAATAATTTGATTTAAATTTTAAAATTTTAAAAAAAGTAAAAAAAAAATCTAAAAATAAAAGCAGTTCCAAATGTATAAAAAAAATACGAAGACCTGTAGCATGTTTTACCAAACTCAATTTAGAGAAATTTTGTGTATTTGCGACATGTTTATGTTGTTTATTTGTTTTCTAAGTACTATAAATTTAATCCAAATTTTATATGTTAATAATTCATTTGAATGATTTTTTTGACTTATATATATTGTTGTATTCATATTATTTTAATATCATTCTATGCCTATTTCAAAAAAAAATATCATTCTATGCCAATAAATTATGTTTACGTAATATTTTAATTATTCCAATTTGTGTATAAAATATTATAATTGATTTTTTGTGAAAATTCATACTTAGGGATGGAGAGGGAAAATTTACTCTTAGAGAAAATGTGAGTGTTAATTGAGAACTTTTAACCACTTGCTCTAAAGATTGTTAACAAATATTATATTTTTTATACGAAAAAAGAGGATCATTACCACAAGCCTCGTTAAAAATCTCCCCAAAAAAAGTACTCATGGCAACGATTAGAAGAGTCTTAAACAAACATTACACATAAAGAAAAACAATCAACCACTAAATCACACTCATATCCGCAGAGTATATCGCATACACCTCAAACGGCGGAGATACATAGAGCCATTCACCTAACAACTGACCACGAGCTAGAGAAGCTAACCCATTGGTCATTATGTTCACCTCCCGATGAACGTGCAGAATCCAAACATCTCACTGTCTGGCCAATAAAGCTTTCAACCTTGTAACGAATGCGCTATTTTCTAAAGCTAAGAAAGTCCCCTCTAAAATCATAACCACAGTATTGTTGTCGAGTTCCAACTTCACGTTGCGAAAACCTAATTTCCATTCATACGATAATATATCAAAGGCTGCCCATAATTCCGCAATTAAAATCGAGCAAGCCCTTATACTTCGAGAGATGCCAAAAACAAATATCATAATTGACTGTAACTTTGAATTTACCTTTTTAAAAAATAAACAAGTGTATCTTTTTATGTTAATATAATTAATATAAAAATTATACTTAAAATATTATTTTGAATTTGATTATTCGAATTGTTGTATAAATACAAGTAAACAATTTTAGTTTTTGTTCTTATTTTCGATTTCTGTTTAGAATCTATTAATATATTTTGTTATGTTCAATTCAATAATAATAATAATATTTTATATTTATTGTTTTATTTATCGAATTAACATATTTTATAATAATAATAATAACTCAATGAATTATTATATACGGTATAGATATATTCACCCTAATGTGAACAGAAATGAGGGCATGGGGGCAATACGGTGTGCAAGAAAAGACGCAAGTGAGAATAAAATAGAATTAGGATCCAAACCCTAAATAAATAAGCCGTGGGCGTGAGGTGGTCCGCACCGTGAGCTCCGTGACACGTTTCAGTACAACTAAGCAACTACGAACCTAGACATTATCTCTTCTTTTTCTTCATAAAATTTAATACTATATATTAGTATATACTTATAAACATATATATATTGACAAGTGTTAGATGTAGTTTAGGTTCAAAATTTATAAAAAGATATTATTATAATAGATTTTTATAAATTTCAAACATGAATCATACGACAGATATGAATCATACCTAAAAAGAAATTAAAATATATTAAATTATTAGATTTTAGATTATATAAATATATATAAAGTAGCCTCCGGCCCTCCAACTCAACGGTTTTCCTTCTCTCACCCCTCTTGCCATATAAAAAAATATTGGCCCGTTTGTAACAAGAGAGGGTCCTACTTGACAATCATATTTAAATTGTAATACAATAATATATAAATTTTAAGATTTTAAATAAATTTCATTTCTATTATTTTTTATATTTTTACCATTATTAGTTACTTTGTAAATGATAATATTGTATTTTTATTGTTGTTGTGAAATATTTCATAACTTGAGTACTAAAATTATTGTTTGTTTGACCATAAAGATGTTATTTTCTTAACGTCGATGTGGATAATTCTGTATTAATTTAATTTTGAAAAAGTTATTACGTGAATCTATCTCGTTATGTTATTTATAGTCTCGTCCGACGAATATCACTTAATTTATTATTTTTTCTACGTACATTATTTTTTGGATAAAATACGTACATCATTTTTTTAAGAATAAATATTCACTTTTGTCTTCATATAAAACATGAAATGAGTGATTATTTGAAAATTAATTTTTGAGTAGATTGATGTCACGAAGAAAAAAGATAAAATAATTATTTTTTATTGATTGAAAGTATAAATAACGTAATAAAAAAGATAAATGAAATAATTTTTCTATCCTTCCATTCTCTCTATCTCTCAATATATATATGTATTTGTGTTCGATGTAAAATTATGTATTCAAGTAAAATTTCAAGTTGAATCAATTAAAATTGAGTCGGATTGAATTCCGATTATGTCGGATCAAGTCAATAATCCGACTCAAGTCTAAACCGGTAGCAAGCGGTATGATCCTCCTATGGTAGCAAGTGGGGTAGTTTCTTTACTTTTAACGTGCACATACTATGACGTTTGGGGGGATGCACCCTATCTTCCCATAACATGCACGTGGACCCATGAATCCAATCACCTTCATCAGATGCAATAGATTGTATGATACACATGATTGGTTCTTTTTATTTAAAAAGCTTTTCATTTTGATTGGGATAAATGGGTGGGTAGGGATCTGTTTCTATATATTTTGATTGTTGTGTATGTGTGATATGTTTCATCATGTACTTAAATAATTAAATGTATGAAATTGTAATGTTGAGATTAATTGTCTCTATTAAACTATTTTTATATTATGTTTTTTTTGTTGGCATGTAGAACATCACACAAAAAAGCGATTCTTCTGAGATCAGTTAATAGGTCTAGTTGTAAAGAATATTTATGTTGTCTTATTTTGTATTGATACGAATTTTGACGGTTATCTTTAAAATATAAAATCTATCTATTTAATCAAAGAAAATATTTTTTCTATTCTAATACCATTGCGATGTAGACTGATCATTAACAACATACTTTTAATGTTTTATCCTTCAATTTTAGAAAGAGGCTAAAATACGTTGTGGTGCTTAAACATATGAAATTTTAATTGTTAAAGAAATTTTTATATGGATGAATTCGAACTTGTAACGTTTAAGGTATAAAATATTTATAAAAAAGCAAAATAGAACAATACATTTGCGTAATCAACACGATGCTCTAATAAATTTTAAAATTGTAAAAAGAATTAATTGTGTTTTTTTTTTGGAAAAAATAAAGAAGGAGATGGGGCATCCTCGCACATGGCAGCAAAGTCAGGTAATAGAGCTTGCAAAATCGTTTTTATATGATTTAGGAAGCAAAAGCATATTTCAATATTCGTAAACACATCTACTTTCTTTCCTCCTCTCTACTTTTGCATGTGGTGGGGTTTTTCTTGGCTATTTATTTATAATAGATTTTTAATATTTAATTTAAATTAATTGACCAGTAATTTAGATTATAATAATTTATCAAAAAAATTAAATTTATGGCGTGTTAACTGATAAGGCTATAGGCGACTAATTGTATTTTATCATTTATTAAGTTGGCGTTATTAATCAAATATCAATTAAGGAAAATATTTTAATTTTTCAACATATAAATATTATTATTATAAGAGTAATTTTGGGGTTTCATCTTTATATATAATCTTTAAATAAAATGATTAAATTTTGTCAATAATTTTTAAAATAAGTGGTTAAAAACTTTCGGTTGACATCTTCCATCATAAGTTGTGGGTTCTAGACCTAATAAGAGTAAATTTTCCCTTCTATTAGACAAGATTTTTCAAAAAAAAAAAGTAAAATAATTGAGTTTTGTTATTTGGGGATCAAATACAATACTAAAAAAATTGATTGAATTTTTTTACTACTATCTTCATTCGCCTATATCATTGACATGGCGAAATCTAATATTTAATTGGCTTAACAGTAAAAAGTGTCTAATTTATACTTTTTTTTAGTTTAATGCCTAACATTTTATTCCGTAACTTAAATCAAGTTTTTTCGTCAACGACCATTAAATTTTTTTTGTTATCTAGTAAAAACATGACACGTGACATGTTTTTACTTATTTAATTAATTTTTGAATTTTTTAAAATTTAAACTTCTTTAAAAACCTTAAAGTTTTAATTTCTTTCAATCAAACCCTCAAATCACATATCTCTCACCGTCTAGTATCCCCACACGTTGGTGGTTCAGCGTTCACCATCCAATCGTCGTGTACCTCACCGTTCAACATCCCCACCCTCTAGCCATCGTTTAGAGGCCCAATCGGTCTCTCATTCTTCATTGTTGGATGATCATCAACGGAGCAATTGATGGTTCATTTGTCGATTTTCGACAACAAGACGACGAAATTTTCAGTAGTGGGGGACGACGAATGCAAGGGTGGCCAGTGGTAGTTGAATCGGTAGTGGGAGGGGAGAAATTTAGGGTTTTAGAGAAATTAAAGATTTTGATTTTTTATAAAATAAAAGATTTTTTATTTTTAAAATATAAAAATTAAAGAAAACATCAAAAATATGTCATGTGTCGTTTTTTTATTGGATAACAAAAAAATTTTAACATTTGTCACGATTTTTTTTATTTGAATTACGAAATAAAACAGTAGACACAAAAGTTGCTAAAATACGTTAGGTAATGTCCATCAAATTTTGAACACATTAAAATCTATCTTTTGGAAATAAATATATGAATCAAAATCGTGATTCAAAGTTGAAATATTATGAAAGTTGAATTCCTTAAAAAAAAACAGAGTTGGTCGAACTTATTTGAATTGCAATTTTAACTTTTGGGATCCATATGTTTATTCATTTGACCAGTATATTGGGAAGATGTAATCATTTCAACCAAGAAATATATTAAAGAAATTATGGAAGGTAATCTTGATTACCGGTTTAATTATTTGGAGGATCAAATTTGGCTTACCATTTGCAATACACTTACAATTTTCGTTTAATATTATCTAATTTAGATTATAAAAGCCAACTAAAGAATTTTCAACTTTACCGATGTGTTGTTCAAGTAGTAAGCAGCTTAGTATCAGTTAAATAAATTTTGAGTTCGAGGCCTTGTGTATGTAAAAAAAAATCACTGGGAGATTTACCCACCAAAATTAAGTGTGTGATGCGGGTCAATTCGAATCAGTCAAAATAAATCTCTGGAGAATCAAGAAGACAATAAAAAATAATTTCCACATTCCAACAAATTAAACAAGAATTTCATTATATTTAATTAATAGATACATAAATAAATACATTTTTTGGGTTTCCCAAGATAGCTGCTAAATCGAGTTCAAAAGTTTTAAAGTTGTTCCATGCCTAAGGCGAGGATCGAACCTGTAATGACCCGAATTTCAGAATCCGAGAGTCGGTTTGACCCGAAGCGTGGGCTTCGCCTTTAGGCCGAGTAGTGGGCTTTAAGAGCCTTGTAGGCTATCCTTGGGGTGGTTTTTAGGAAGGAAGATGGAAGAAGGGTATTAAGAGGGAATATGAAGAATTTGGATTGGGGTTTTTGGAGGAAGAAGGGGATTGAGTGTTGGAAGCTCAATCTTTGGTCAAAATTAGTGTTCTTAACCTCCTTAGATTTCCCCATCATTGATTAACACATTTTGGAACCTCCATTTATAATGAAAGAGGTTGGGGAAGCATCCCAAGCTAAAAGAAAGAGCAAGGCTTGAAGCTTGTGTTTGGGAGCTTCTTCCTCAGTCCTAAATTAAGATTAGTACACTACTAACTTCTACATATTCTTGGGAATCATTGATTGTCTGGTTGCTTGCTTTATGATGTTTTGGTTAGAAAACTAGGGCTTGTAAATTATCCAGGGTAAAATCTTAATTAGGTGTTCAATTGATGTAAAAATGGTAGAAATCAACTTCATAACTTACTCATAACTTGTAGTGTTAGTTTGGAGTCTTGCCTTAAAGTTTTGGAGGATTTTTAGGATGAAATTCGAGCTCCAAAAACTGATTTCTGGGCTTGTGTATTGATACAGTCATGCACGTATCGGTACGTCTGCCTTAAAATGTCAAGAACACTTTGAACTTGACATTTTTGGGCTTGTGTTGAGCTTCAATAATATGTCTTTGTTTTGATGGCAAAAAAATTCTAATAAAAATTTATTCAAACTTAAAACAAAAAAAAAATTAAATTTACATATTCAATCACTCAATGTCTCAAGGTCTCAGTCTATGGACATAGTTAAGATCAAACATTGAGAATGAATAAAGATCAATTACATATATAAATCTAAAAATTGATATGAGAATATCTTATTCAATTAATATTTAAACTAAAAATGACTTAAAATGTCATTATAAAAAAATTATGAAGCTGACAGTTTCTCCTAATAAGAGGAAGGATCCGTCTCCATCTCAACCTACAATAAATTATATTTGTTGTTGATATCGTTACTATTATAATAGGCATAATACAAAAAAATGTTTCTAACGTTTAACTGAATTGTCATTTTGACCATTATTTTTCTAGAGCAATTTAGCAATTAACGTTTCCTTTTGGGTCTAAATGGCTCATTTGCGAACGAAAGCTGTTAATCAACCAATGATAAATGGCTTGAAATGACGTGACAAACCTACATGGTATTGCACGTCGCAATAGCAATATCATATAGGCAAATATACTAACTTTACAAAACGACACATCAATAAAAAATAATTTTAAAAATTATATAAAATATTTTTTCTTCTACGTGTTATTCTGCCACGTCATTTTAAGTTGCTTATCGTCAGTTGAGTAACATTTTTTATTCACATATGAGCTAGTTTGACCCATAATAAAACGTCAAAAATTAAATTACTTAAAAAAAACTAAAATGACTATTCATTCAAATATTAAACATATTTTTTTGACATTATGTCGATATAATATTTAAGAGATCATAAGTTTGGGTCAAATTAAATTGTCCTATAAAATTATAAAAGTTTTGTAGATTTATTTATTATTTATCCATCGTACAGGGCCATTTGGTGTGCTAATTGCCAAAAAGACATTTTTGAGGATTTTTTTAATTGATTTATCAACAGATAAGCCTTGTAATTATCTCAAACTTTAGGAGTACTTTCCCACCGTTCTTTTTATAAAACCTTCCTCCCTCCTAAGCTCTCATCCTCCCTCCCAAAACCTCTAATTGCTTACTCAAATCAAATCGAAACCCAAACAAATCAAAGACTCCATTTTCTCTCCCTCCGATTTCTTAATTTTCCGGAAAATGTCGGCGGGCCTAGGAAAATGCTGCAAAATCCCCCACATTGTGAGGCTTCGCCAAATGCTGAAGCGGTGGAGGAACAAGGCCCGCATGTCGGCCGGTCGCATCCCGTCCGATGTGCCCGCAGGACACGTGGCTGTCTATGTGGGGACGAGTTGCCGGAGATTCGTGGTGCGCTTGACGTACCTGAATCATCCCGTCTTCAAGAAGCTCCTTATCCAAGCTGAGGAAGAGTACGGCTTCACTAACACAGGCCCATTGTCGATCCCGTGCGACGAGTCCGTTTTCGAGGAAGTGGTCCGGTACATTTCCCGTTCTTATTCAGGTCACTCCGGTAAGTTCGTAAACATCGAGGACTTCAAAGGGTACTGCCATTTGTGGACCGAATCTCGACCGTTACTTCATGGGCTCGCTGAGAAAGCAATCTGGTAATTCTGAAAAAAAAAATAAACAGAAAGGAAACAGCTCTGATTCTTACCCGGGGTTTTTTTTTTTTACTGAGTTCTGAGTTAGCTGGAGTGAACGATTCATCACGCATTGTTGAAACAAGTGGGTTGGCCGAGTTGAGGAGGTGGTTACTAATTCATAGGCGGGGGCATAATGAACTGAGTCAATTATATGATAGCTCGGAGAATGCAGAGAAAGGTGGGTGAGTTATCTACCGAGTCATCCCGGGTTCGAATCGGAATGGAGGCAAAGCAAAAAAAGGGTCTAGACTTTTTGAGACTATTTAACTCGTGAAGAAGAAAATAACAAGTGGTTTTTAATTAAAAATCACTGCTGTAAATTCTGTGATTTATTTGATTGATGAAGAAAAAAAATGTACAGGTATTATTCCATCAATATAATTCATTATTGGACGTTTAATTTGAATTTTTATTTTTTTCGGTTTTTATAAATTGTGTAAACCATATCATTATAAATGTTTGATTAATGCTACCTGATCAATTCATTTGATATCATTGAGTTTGTATATAAATATTTTACCTTTCATCTATAATTATTTGTTGAATTATTCTTTTTAAATGAAATATTTTTAACCTTTTATATTATAGGTCTAACAATATCTAATATTCTTATCTATCAAGCTAATCATTGCGAGTAGAGGTGGAATTTGTGGTGGTTATAGTAAAATTTTGGTTAAAGTACACAAACGGTCACTGAACTATTTTAAAAATATAAAATGGTCATTAAACTTTTAAAAATTACATAATGAGTATTAAACTTTAGTTTTATAACAAAATGGTCACTGAAAAGTTAACTGAGTGACATGACAGTTATGAAAATTTATATAAAACACAATTTAATCCTCAATATTTATACGTTTAATCAATTTAGACATTAATATTGGGGTTAAATTAGGACTAAATTGATTAAATGTGTAAATATGAAGTATTACATGTGTTAATTATTCAAATTGTTGTAACTGTCACGTCATTCAATTAACGACAGTTAACGACCCAATGACCATTTTATAACAAAAACTAAAGTTTAATGTCCATTATATAACTTTTGAAAGTTCGGTGACTATTTTGTATTTTTTGATATAATTTAGTGATCATTTGTGTACTTTACCCTAAAATTTTACTTGAATCCCTTAAAAATTTGATAGTACATTATTGATTCCTGTAAGCGTAATTTTTTTTAAATGATCCCATTAATGAATAATTTTTAGAATAAAGAAAAAGACATTATTATTATTATTACAATCGTAAATAAATTAATATTTTTGAAGATTAATCATTCTGGTGGTAGAACTAGAACATGTTAACAAAACTTCAGATTCTCATAGAATTCTCACGTATTGGAGAAAGGTGGCCATTACTGTTGTCTCAGAAGGGAGCATCTGCTTGGAGCTTTTGTTTTTTACATTCAGGCTTTTAATAATTTTTCGAGCGACAATCTCATAAGTTAGTGATTGTACATGATTGTTTTAATTGTATTTAAGATATTTTTTAACAAAATAATAAAATTAATGTATTTAAAAAAAATTGATCATGTTTCTATGATATATTAATAAAATTTATTCAAAATAATAACATATTTCTATTATATAGAGTCTATTTTTGAGTTTTCACTCGGAGCTTAAAAATGTTCAGAACAACTCTGGTGACCATCGTTAATACATTCTAAATTGCTAGTTCAAGCTGATTCACCCCTTTGTTTATATTTTTTAAAAAAAATTAAATATTATAATAGCTGAAAATGAGGGACAAATTCATAAATAAACTAATTTTTTTAAAATATATATATATAGAAGTACGAAAGTGAAAAACCCCTCGCCACTCTCATATAATTCCGTCTATGGAACCCACCGCATTGACGTGGATTCATTGATAAAACCATAACGTAGGTATCAACCAGCCATTTGGTCAGCATCCCAGTTTTATCGATGGTCTGCAGAAGTTTGCCGGTGTTGAGAGTGCGTCAAGAGGAGAGCAGCGTCGCATAAAATCGACCCACCGGCACCGCCCACAATCTTTGTTAAAAACACAAAAGTTGCCGAATCATTTTGAGAACACAAACACATGTGATGATTTTGACTAGTGTGTTTTTGCCCAGGCTGCGCACGGAAGAAGGAAAGTGCACGTCTTAATCAACATTGCTTGTTAAAGACCCCTGTATTAATCAAAAAGGAATTGGAGATTAGGTGTAAATGAACCGGGTTTGTACAAATAAAGTTGTGTTCGTATTCATTTGTTTATTTCTGGAGGTGTTCATAGATGATTCGTGTTAGTTTAATTTTTAATACCATGTCCGTGTTTGTTCGCTTATTTTTTAAGGCGTTCGAAACATGTTCGTTTAACATTCATGGACATGATGAAATTATGCCACTACTTATTAAACTACTCAAGCTTCACAATTTGAACTCCAAAGTTCATTATATGATTAATTTAGACACTACCTTTACCAGTATTTAAAATATAAAAAAAAGAAACCAAGTAAACGAGTTTATAAACAAATCGATAAAACAAGCTAGTTCATGAACATAAACGAACCAAACACGTTTTTGTTCTAGTTCGTTTATTTTTTAAATGGATATGAAAATTTTGTTTATACTTATTTATTTAACTTAATAAATGAAGTTAACAAAAAAAAATTCACAACTAGTTCGTTGGAGGCTTGTTAGTTTACACGCACAAGGAGCGGAAAGCACGATCATTTTTCTAAGAAAAGTTAAAGAACCCAAGTACAAAATCCCTATAACTAGACCCAAAACCAGGCTATAGCCTGCTTACATTTGGTTATTGGCTTGCCCAAACCCACTTTAAACTTGAAACAATCTCCCCATACAGTAGAACAAATTAAAGAGTTAGAGGGACAAAATATGTTACAATCCACACCTACATATCCAAGACACTGATCAAAAGTAATTTTTTATAAGTGAAAGGTGATGTCAACTTGAATGGAATTTTATAATAAAATCTCCAACGACAACCAAATCTCCAAACTTTGTACTTTTGCTTCAACAATTTACATCCATTCCAATCCTTGCTTTTGTCTTTTCTTTGCTGTCTTGGAAACCCAAAGCACAAGGATTACTTCATTTAACACTTTTTTTCAAAGCATGATTATGAGTTATTAACCTTCATAAATTGTTTTTAAACTAATAAGCTCAAAATTTAATTTAACCGGTCTCTACAATGTTTCGTATTGCTCGAATATCGATATATGTTACACTTTTTTTATTTAAATTAAACGGACATCAATTTATTATGTGAAAATATAAAGTAACCAATCCCAAGTGGTATCATTTGGTTTCCAATTCTTTCGTACCAACAAAGCAAAGAGTTGAAAATTCCCAAGTAGGACATTCAAATTGGGTTATTGTAATTCGATTATGACCAATTCATTATAATTATTTTTCAATGACCGTATCCAAGTCAGATCATGTGTACAATCGGATTAAATCGATTTTTATACCAAAACTATGGTTTATTTTGAGAATTATAGAAAAAACTGAATGTGAACAACATTAATTTTTAAATACTTGTTGATATTAAAAATGTAACGTTCTTGGTTGATTATAGGGGTGAGCGGTCGTTTTTTCAGTGGGTTTCGTTAGTTTTTTTCTTCAATTAATATTATTTTAAAAATAAAAATTATTTGATATGCAAACGGTCTAAAATTTAAATTAAACAATATTGTCTATGTCAATCTTAAATCATAAATTCATAAATACTAAACCCTAACTATGCAACCTAAAACTTTAAATCATGATCGATATATATAACATTGAAATAATCAAGGTTATGTAGTATAATTTTTATCCAACTTATGTATCAAATAATTTTTTTTAGAAATTTAAATCAAACAACTTTTTCTCCAACAAAATTGACCTAATTAAACCGGCATAACTTTAGCTATTTATTTCTGTTAACCAAGTTATGGGTTGAAAAAATCAATTAACCCATTGCGACTTTTTGCATACAATCGAGCCTTCCAACTGTAAAATTTAATTAAATAAACTCTTTAATTAATGATGACCACTAAATATGCTTGGATAACAGTTCATAAATGACATAAAATATATAATTTTATTCAAGAGTCAAGTCATACAACAAATTATTAATCGATCTTTATAAAAAAAAAACTCTCTAATCGTAATTAGAAGAAAAAAATACCCTAATTAGTAAGGGTAAAACTTTTATACACAGGCAATGTAAAATTAATTTTACACAAGCTTGTGTATTTACACTATAAAAACTCAAATCCTAAATTTTTAACCCTAACCCTAAAAACCTTAAACCCTATACACTAAATTATAAACGCTAACCTTAAATTTTAAATCCTACAACCTAAACCCCTAAACTTTAAAACCTAAACTAAAATTATAACCCCTAAAACTATTAGTTTACACGGCATGTATATTAAAGTTTTTTCCACTTAATAATGTGATAAAAACAAAAACACTAACTAAAACAAGAACCCAACCCAACAGACCACCAAACATAAAACTCACGCCTACCCCGCAAAACATATTCAACGCCGCGAGGATCAACCAACTCCTCCCACTGAGCTAACAACACACATTCTTCCGAATTAGTTGCCGTAAAATAACATTCTAAACCAGAACAACACCCTCATTGTCAAACTTGCAGCCAAGTCGATCTCTCCACACCCCTCTTCGTTAAAATGTCCGCCGAACCATTCGTTTTTTATGCTAGATCCAAGCAATCGTCACACGAGAGTTCATATGGATAATTTTGTTAACATGATCATTTTCTAAGTCCTCGTAATTTAGAAACTACGCGAGTTATACCATGACTCCCAAAATTTTAGGTCAAATTATTTTTAGGTTCTTTTGGTTTTGAAATTAGAGAAATTGAGCCATAATCGGCCATGTTTTCAGTCTTAAATCGATATAATTTTAAAATTAAATAAACTAGACTCCAACCCCTGATATTTAAAATTTAAATTAATGACTTATAAGTTAGACTAACTCCTATTTTATTACTAGTTATGTTTGTCATCTTGAAGTTTCATCTTGACATTGTCCCTAAAATATAATTATCCGTTACTATATGTGTCGTAGTTCGATTAGTGTCATTATTGTCCCAACAACCCACAAGAAATGGATTTGAACGTGCTTAAGTGTATTAAGAAAATAAAGTTTATGTAGGGCTACTTATTAATTGTATGCGAAAAAACTTGATGCTTTTGACTAAAATGTCTAATATTTCAGAGCAAATACATTTGGCCGATTGATTAAACTGTTAATATTTGTTTCTTTATATTTTCTTAGGTCATGGGTTCTAGATCTCATAAGAGCACTCTCCTTCCTTTTCTTGAAGTCTCTCTTTCTCTCCCGTCTAGGTAGGACTAAGATTAGATTTATAATTTGTAAAAAAGAATCAAATATTTTAACGATAAAATGTAACGAGTTTGATAAATGTAGTTGGATTTGAAAATCCCGATTTATTATTTAAGAAATAAAAACTTATTTTTAATATTTAAATTTATTTTATATATTCACATCATATCCCTTGCTCCTTAGTTCCCTGGTGAGCCTAAATAATACCACTATCCATCTTATTTTCTAACCATTAAGTGAACTAGCGAAGCATGGAGATCTCACTTTGCTTGCTTTTCCATTGTATCAAATGCCTTCTCCCTTTCTCTTTTTTTAATTATTAATTTCTCAAAAATAATATTTTTATTTATATGCAATCTTCGCTATCAAAGTAATAATACTTTACCAATAACCAATTTGTCTAGAAAGAAGAAGTGTTAGGTCTCTTAAGCAACGTTAGAAATTTGAATTCTTGCATTATGAATGAAGAAAAATGTATTGAGATGGTCGTCCCATAATATGCCTATTTAAAATTCGATCCAAATTAATCGACCAATAAATTAGATACCAATGATTAAAATAAAAAAATAATAATACTAAAATGATTTTCGATCCACATGAGCAAAACCTTCAACTAAGCATATATATTTTACAAAACAGTACGATCGTTTGATCGAGGATCAAACCATACCAAGAAAACACTTGATTTTAAAATGTAGTACAACAACAAAAGGATGCCAATGAGATTGCAGACATCACAAAAAAAAACAACACATATCATTGGACAATTAGCTACCAACTCTTCGAATTGACGCGTCCAATCTATTGTCTGTTGCGGTGTTGCATTTGTCTAGATTTTAGGGACAAGGCTAGGGTTTGGTTACCTACCAATTTCTTAGTTTATGGTAATAAAACTTGAGTTGTTAATCTCTATGATAACTTCACCCATTTCAATATTGTTTTCTTGTAAATTGTATTTTATTATGTGCTCAACCTCTTCTTAGTCCAACATAAAATATGGTTAAAGAATTGTTTATCCAACATATAGTTTAATTAATACAGTTCATTTTGATTGAATCTCATTGTTATCAAGGAAGAATCCTAAAAGAAAGACGAAGACTCTTTGAATTACTCTACCCCAATTAGAGTATATTAATCAAATTATTAACAATAATGACTCAGATTATGTATAAATACCAAGACATAGTGAAAAACTGACGAGTTAAATAAAGAACGTAAAACTATCTTTAATTATTCTTCTTAGATAGTCAAATTCTCAATCGTGCACTTGTTCAATCTACCATTGCTACTTGTTTATTTATTTGTGTTTATTAAGAGATAGATGCAATGGTTCGAGCTCAAAATAATCACAATCGGTGAACTTAAGGACTAATCCAATGACTTAAGATGTAAATTATTCTGAAATAATTTGTATTTGAACAACGTTGTCTGCAGTGGTGAGAAAACAATATAAAAAACATAAAACGTTAAAAAAATAGTCACCATCGAATTATTTGAAATCAACATTTTGTTCAATTAGATATCATTTTTTTAGGGTAAACTATGTCAGGTACCACTGAATTATTGGGTGTGACCTGTTTTTATCATCGAACTTTCAATTGATCCAAATTTGCCACCAAACTTTTTTTGACTCGTTTATACCACCGCGCCGTTAATTCTTTAATGTCGTGATAAAATAGATACTAAACCGAAACGACGCCGTTATTTTGATACTATATTGCTCAAAACGGCGTCGTTTTGTTGGAGGAAAATGTAAAAATCATGCTTCTGCTAAGATTTAAACATGGAACCTTTAGAATCAAAAGCAACCTCCTAACCACTAAGCCAACTTATTATCTCTAATATGTTTCTAACACAAATAATATATATTCTAAACTGCAGTTTATCATATAAATAATATTACTCTATATAAATAATGTAAATATATTATAAATATATTAGTATACATATATTAATATATATAACTAATAAATAAAATATTTATATTAAATAAAAAATTATATTATCAAAATATTAAATATGTAAATAAATAATATATTATTATAAAAACTAAAAAACTAATTTTCATAAAACCCCAAAATTCTAAAACTTACAAAAAAAACTCCTCAAAATCCACCAAAACATATTTCAAAACCCCGAAATGCTTAGATGCACCGAGGGATTTATGTGAATTGTAGGGAGGGCTTACACCTACCATGAAATTTTTAAAGTTCACATATTTGTTTTTAATTTTTTTAATTTTTATGAATTAGTGCTTAATTTTTTTATTATTTATGACTTGTGTTCACTTTAAAATTTTATATATATTCACTCTTACAAATATTTCTGAATCCGCTAATGCTTACATATTTTTAGTATGTATCAATCATTTTCTTTGATCTTTTTTATTTTACAATTTGGATTATTTAATTAAATCTCATAATTAGTTGGTTTACAAAGACATCTAGATGTAGATGTTAAACTTCTCCTTCGCTTAATTTTGTAGGCAATTTAATGTTCAATTCCTTGGTATTTATTATATTCCACTAGCAACAATATAGTACAAATTGTTTTGGTACGACAAGATATAATTAGTAGAGAGAGTAATTATTCATCACTGATCATAGTTTGGCATCAGTCCTTTCCATCGTCAAAGCCTAGTGGGATGTGTAACTAAGTTGATTAATCCTATAAAAAAGAAAACGACTTAAGGCCTAACTACGGTGGGTCTGATTAATCACAATTAAGCTTTTCCTCAACCTACAATTGATCCAATTTCATTGGACTATAAGAAGCCAATTATTCGAACTAATAAGTTGGTCTAAGTGGTAAGTAGCTTGGTATAAGAAGCCAATTATTCGAACTGTAATGACCCGTTTACAACCAGACCCAACCCAAAACCCAAACCAAACCCGGTTCAGACCCGAACCTGACCCGAATCCAAACCCATTAACCTGAAAATTACCAAAATACCCTTCAACCTAAAAACCCTAATCCTAAACTATACCGCCGCCGCCAGTGTTGCCGACGCCGTTGTCCTCACTCTCCGATCACCATCTCCGCCAACCCCCCGAAACCCCAAATTAAGCCAAATCCCCAAAATAATTAAACCCACAAACCCCAAATCCAATATGAAATCCCTAAATTAAAAGAATAACCTAAAACCTAACCCTATCACCAATCTCTGCCACCACCATACCCTCACCCATGCTTCTGCCACCACCATACCACTCGGCCATACCCTGACACCCCAAGAATCCATCTCTCATATCATCATATCTGCATCAACAGATGATAGAATGGGTTGTTATTTTGGTTTATAAAAAAAACCGAAAGCAAATGAAAATTGGGGATTTTCGTGGATATCTAAAAAAAATCAGAGGGTGAGGGATTCGAAAAAAACAGAAAGAACTTAGGGGATTTTTCGGAGAGAAAAATAGAGAGTTTTAGGGGGTCTCTTGAGATCTGAAAAATAGGGAACGAGAGGATTTTCAGATCAGAAAAATTGTAAGGTTTTGGATGAAATAAAAATTCCAAAGCCAAAAATCTTGTTCTTTTACTCACTTGAAATCAGAGTTTTTTTATTAAACTTAGATTTTTTAATTTTCGAATCAAAATTTTAAGATCTTACAAAAGGGGGAAAGAAGGGATTCGAGGTGTACCTGTTACTCTCTCTTGTCGTGTTGCACCACCGCATGTTCGCTGTGAGGCTGCGAGGCCGGTGAACGGCGTGGAGCAGGGAGCGGCCGCCGTTGGTCTAAGGTCGAGAGAAATTGAGGGTTGGGAGAATAGTTTAGAGTTTTAATCCATTCCAAATATAAAAATAAAACCAACCCTTATTTTAACCAACCTTAAACAAAACGGTGCCGTTTCGGCACAACCCGACCCGCGGTGACCCGGATCCGGGGAGGATCCGCGAGTTCGGGTAATGGGTAAATTACGCTCTAGGCCCTCGCTCTTTCAACCCGCATTCATTTCTGTCTAGGGTCTATTTACACTTTCGGTCCTTCTATCTTTCAGGCGCATCTAATATGGTTTTTTTTACGTTTTTGTGGCCTTTAACTTCAATTCTGTTTCGGTTTAGTCACTGAAATGTAGGCTTTAATTTCCAGCATGATATTTCTTTTAGTTTATATTGAAGCCCATATATTTTGCATCTATTTTAATTTAGTCCATTAATATGCATCATTTATGCCATGTAATTTAATATTGCTGCATTTTAGCCCTTAATTCTCATATTCATGTTGTTTTATGTATATTAGTGTAAACCATGCATTATTATTATTATTTATTAGTTTTGTTTTATTTATGCGATTGATATTCATGTATTTATGTTAGATTAGTGTTTTATTAGTATTTATTTATATTTTTACCGCAATGTATTTATTTATATTTGCCATGTTTTTTAAGTTTGCATAACTGACATATATTTTGTCAATGTGGTGCCCTTTTATTCGAGCGTAAACGGGGCCAGTATCAGGCGTAGTGATAGTAGTTGGGCGTTTACTCTCAGATAAATGGGCCTTTAAAATCTACTCGTATTTATAACCAAATTTTAATCTAATCGTCACTTTAATCCAGAAAGTTTAATATTAATAAAGCGGTAATTATTAAAGTACCAATTTTGGGTGGTGTGGGGGTGCTAACCCTTCCCCATCCGTAACCGACTCCCGAACCCATCAATTTTAAATATCTAGTTTTTTACGGTGTCCGGCCTACCTAAGTGGCCGGTGGCGACTCCATTTTCAAAACAAAATATGGGTTTTCTAAAATCTCACGCAGAAGAAAATATTTTCCAAACAAATAAAAAACATCATTTTTTAGCGAGAAAAAACATCGCTACAGATGACGACTCCGCTGGGGAAATTTTTGTTTTTCAAAATCAAATGAGAGTCGAGCTTTTTTCAAATAATTACCTCTTTATTAATATCGGAAATTCTGGATTAAAGTGACTATTAAACTAACATTCGGTTATAATTGCGCGTTTGTTTTAACGCATTTAAAATATGACATATAAACCCGTTTTTTAAGTGAGGGGAAATGCTAATGCTTTCGTGGAGATATCGTTCTCCCGTATGGGCCTAGCAAGTACCTTCGGGGCTCGAGTACCTTATACTTTCGTGGGGATGTCGTTCCTTCGTATGGGTATAAGCGAATGGGTCCCCCTGAATTGAACCTGGTTGAAAGGAGCCTATAATGGGTGATGGTCGGGGGCCTTGCTACTCTCAGTAGAGGATAGCAAGGAAAATTCGGGTACCTCTTAGTACCAAAACTGCATATTGTGAGCCGTAGGAGCCAGCCCTTTAGAGCCGTATCAGTACTCTGTCCGTTAGTGGTCACCCTATTTAGGCTTTGGTGCCTTCTTTCTTGTTTATGTATAGTTTTTTTATTACTCTATTTTTCATTTGGTACTAACATGTTCCATTTTATTCTCATCACATTGATTTCACCTGCATCATTGCACAACATCATCACAATCTTGATTTTGCATTGCATCAATTTAGGACACATTTCGCATGCATATACATTCATTTTCAAAATAAGAAAACTGACTCTAGGGGTGCCCTATGATGGTGATACTAGATAAAGCAGAAGGTCAGTCAGCTCAGTATCCATACGGAACCCGGTACAAAACAAATATGGCGAAGAATGAAAGATTGAAAAAAATCGAGCAAGACCAAAAAGAATTGCAAGCGAACATAGCCAAGCAGGTTGAGAATAGTTGGCGAGAGTCCAACAAGATATGAGGGAACAACTTGCAAAGTCACAACAAGACATGCTGGGCCAAATGACACAAATGCTGAGATTGAAGCTTCTCAAGCCTGGAGAGGCATCTGTTGTAAATCCCACTACAAATCCTAGACCCACTGCTGGTGACGAGGATCTTATGTATCCTCTGGGGTTCACGCCCGTTCAAACCAGGATACAGCCAGAAACTCAACCCTAGGTGATCATTTCTCGAGGAAAGTCTCATCTACACCAGGCTGGTACTTCGATCCCTATAAATCATCTATCTGCATCAGAAGTTAAGATCGGGGCAATCAAGCTGAAAATTTTATTTCAGAAATGGATCATTTGTTTGAGACCAAGGGGCCGAAGGTAAAAGCTTCAAAAGAAATCGAAGATCGATGTAAGAGACTCGAAGAGAAGCAAGAGGCTATGGGAGTAGAGGATACCTTCAGTAGATTCGATGCCAATGAACTCAGTCTTGTCCCAGATTTGGTTTTACCTCCTAAATTCAAGGTCCCAGAGTTTGAGAAGTACGACGGAACAAGTTGTCCTCGCGCTCACCTCACTATGTTCTGTTGGAAGATGACAGGATACGGCCGAGAAGACAAGCTGTTCATTCACTGTTTCTAAGACAGTCTATCGGGATCTGCTGCCCGATGGTATAATCAATTGAGCTGACATCATATCAAATCCTGGAGAGACTTGGAAAAAGCTTTTCTAGAGCAATACCGACACGTCAATGACATGATGCCAGACCGGTGGACGCTACAACAGGTGAAACGAAAGCATAATGAAAGCTTCAGGCAGTACGCTCAGCGCTGGAGGGATATAGCAGTTCAGGTCCAACCTCCGCTTAGTGAGAGGAAGACGGTGGTCACATTTGTACAAACTTTAGAGGGTCCGATCTTGGGTAGCTTGATAGGCAACGCGACTTCCAATTTTGCCGACCTCGTGTTATCCAGTGAGCTCATCGAGAATGCTTTCAAGACTGGCAAAATTGATGATGGGGGTAGTTCGTCCCATAAGAAGCCTTACCATGGAAGGAAAGACTAGGAAGAGAACTCTTCGGGAGTTTACAATGCCAATTATTCCAAGCCCAGCACAGTTGTGCAATCTAAGGCCGTGCCAAGTGCTCACGTCGCCTCAAGCCAAGGTTCTGGTCAGAGGAAGAACACTGAGAAGATAGAGTTTACTCCCCTGCCGATGTCGTATGAAGATCTGTACAAGGAACTGCTAAAAGCCCATATAGTGGTACCTTTCCACCAGGCTCCGACGCAACCTCCATTCCCTAAGTGGTATGATCCTAACGCAAGTTACGAATATCACGCTGGACAGGTGGGCCACGCGATTGAAAATTGTTGGGGCTTCAAGAGGCTGATAGAAAGGTACATCAAGCTCGGTGTTATAAGTATTGAAAACCCTACAAGTTCAGCCACAAGTGGGAACCCTTTACCGAAGCATGAAGATGCCAACTGAGAGTGTTGAAGGTTTTTTGAACTGGAACATGTTAAGTATTGCACTGTCCTGACCATAGCAGGTCCCCTTGTAGTTTTTATCACTTTCAGAGTAATACTTTTTGTAAACCAACCTCACCGACTTAAGTACAATAGTGGTGAGAGTATTTTGTAAGGGATCAAAACTACAAGTAGCAATGCAAACATCTTTTGTTCATATCTGAGTCCTGAATATCCAAAATACATCACCTTAAAGTTTTGAATTTACTACAAGAACAGTGTCAGATGATGTCATGTAATGAATAAAATTTTGGGGCATCCACTCAGATGAAAGCTGATCGAACCCAGGGCAAAGTCGGGGCACCACCGCATGAAAAACCAAGATCCCAACATGACCAATCGAGAGTCAGGGGCATCCCTTTGAAGGCCAAAAATTAAATTATGTCGCATTCATGCATTTAGTTGCATTCATCTTGCATTGAACCATCCTTGCATACATCATACATTTAGGTTAAGTGCATATACCGAAGTCACCATGTATTTAGGCTTAAAATTCATGCATTTTTGCTTGTACATACAAATAGGTTCGAAATAAACCAAAGAACCTCAGCCATCGGGGCAACAATACAACAGCCAACCTTAGTCTTAGAGGAGGCCAAAAATAATGAGGATGTTGAAACATCAGTAAAAGGTAACAGTGGCAAAATTTTGTGAACATTTATTGAGTAATGTTTTTTTTCCATTTTTTAGGTCATACCTCTCCGCCAGTAGAGCAGCAGAAGTAGCCTTTGTTAGATCTTGCCTTCGACATTGTTGATAGGCCAACAATTTCCAGATTATGATTTACCGCTGATGGTACAGCAATATAGATATCCTGAAGATCTCGTTTCTCCGTTGATGGTGCAACAGATCCGAACCTTTCCCCAAGCAGATCAAATTTCTATTTAGGTCTTGTTTCTCCGCTAACGGTGCAGCCAGACCTAATTTTCTCGAGTTTTACTTCTTTGTACAATTCAAGAAAAAAGAAAAATTATCAAAAAAAAAAGAATTGGAAAAACTATCACAAAAAATCATCAAAAGTCAAAAACTGAAAAATGAAAAAATCAGAAAAATTTATCAACTTTCATCGCCCGATCTAGTCTCTCTGCTGATGAAGTGGCCAGGTCCAAGCTGCAGTCGTCCTCTGATCCTACTATCCGCTGATGGTGTAGGCGGATCCAGGTCGTCATTATCCAAACCAGTCATCTGCTGATGGAGTGGCCAGGTCCAAGCTCACGTCGTCCTTAGATCCTGCTATCCGCTGATGGTGTAGCCGGCTCTAGGTCGTCATTACCCGATCTAGTCTCTCTGCTGATGGAGTGGCTAGGTACAAGCTATCGTCGTCCTCTAATCCTGCTCTCCGCTAATGGCGTAGCAGGTTCCAAGTCGTCATTATCCGAACCAGTCTCTCTGCTGATGGAGTGGCCAGATCTAAGCTGCAGTCATCCTCTGATCCTGCTCTCCGCTGATGGTGTAGCCGGTTCCAGGTCGTCATTATCTGATCTAGTCCTCCGCTGATGAAGTGGCTAGGTCCAAGCTCTCGTCGCCCTTAGATCCTGCTCTCCGCCGATGGTGTAGCCGGTTCCAGGTCGTCATTATCCAATCCAGTCCTCCGCTGATGGAGTGGCCAGGTCCAAGCTCCCGTCGCCCTCAAATCCTGCTCTCCGCTGATGGTGTAGCCGGTTCCAGGTCGTCATTGGTCAATCTAGTCCTCCGCTGATGGAGTGGCTAGGTCCAAGCTGCAATCGTCCTCTAATCTTGCTCTCCGCTGATGGTGTAGCCGATTATTGGTCGTCATTATCCGATCTAGTCCTCTGCTGATGGAGTGGCTAGGTCCCAATTGCTGCTATCCTACTTATCCGCTGATGGTGTAGTAGGGTTCCAGTTAATGTTCTGCTTCTCCGTTGATAAATCCAACTTTACTGATTTTCAAGTCCTTTTTATTAAAAGAAAAAAGAAAAATCAAAAGAAAAAAAGTCAAAAAGAAAAAAGAAAAAAAGAAAAAAAAGTCAAAAAGAAAAAAGAAGAAAAAATCAAAAAGAAAAAAGAAGAAAAAACAAAAAGAAAAAAGAAGAAAAAATCAAAAAAAGAAAAAGAAGAAAGAAAAAAAAGGAAAAAAGAAAAGAAAAATAGAAAGAAAAAATAAAAAGAAAAGAAAAATGAAAAATTCAAAAAAATTATCACCCGATCTAGTTCTCCGCTGATGGAGTGGCTAGGTCCAAGTTGCAGTCGTCCTCTGATCCTGCTCTACGCTGATGGTGTAGCCGGTCCCAGGTTACCATTATCCGATCTAGCCCCTCCGCTAATGGGGTGGTTGAATCCATGTTACCAACGTTCTCCGATCTTACTTCTCTGTTGATGGAGTAGTGGGGTCCAACATCTATCTTTCGACCCGGTCTCCTCGTTAGTGTTGTAGCTGGGTCATTTTTACTCTCGTATTACCATGATGAAAAAAGCAAAAAAAAGGAAAAAGTTATCAGTTTTTGATCCTGCCTCCTCTTTAGTGTTGCAGCTGAATCAAATTTTGTAGACCCTGCCTCTTCGTCGGTGTTGCAGCTAGGTCAAACTCTTTTTACGTATTAGCTTATTATCAATAATGTAGTGAGTCGCACTCATTTTGCTTCCCCAATAGACCACTTCCCGCTTCGAAGATTTTGCTTCCTCCAAGAGTGACAAAGTAGATCAACCAAGACAAGAAAGAGGACTTGCGTCAAAGAGAAAGAAGATCTACTGAAGAAATAAGACATACGTCGAGAGAAGAAGCTCAACCGGACCAGACAAAAAGGGTCATTCTTAGTCTTTGCTCTATCGTTGTTACACAACAATGAGCAAAGAGGGGCAACTGTAATGACCCGTTTACAACCAGACCTGACCCAAAACCCAAACCAAACCTGGTTTAGACCCGAACCTGACCCAGATCCAAACCCATTAACCTGAAAATTACCAGAATACCCTTCAACCTAAAAACCCTAATCTTAAACTATACCGCCACCGCCAGTGTTGTCGCCGCCGCCGTCTTCACTCTCTGATCACCATCTCCGTCAACCCCCCGAAACCCCAAATTAAGCCAAATCCCCAAAATAATTAAACCCACAAACCCCAAATCCAATCTGAAATCCCTAAAATAAAAGAATAACCTAAAACCTAACCCTATCACCAATCTCTGCCACCACCATACCCTCACACATGCTTCTGCCACCACCATACCACTCGGCCATACCCTGACACCCCAAGAATCCATCTCTCATATCACCATATCTGCATCAACGGATTATAGAAAAGGGTTATTTTGGTTTATAAAAAAAACCGAAAGCAAATGAAAAGGGGGGATTTTTGTGGAGATCTAAAAAAAATCAGAGGGTGAGGGATTCGAAAAAAACAGAGAGAACTTAGGGGATTTTTCGGAGAGAAAAATAGAGAGTTTTAGGGGGTCTCTTGAGATCTGAAAAATAGGGAACGAGAGGATTTTCAGATCAGAAAAATAGTAAGTTTTTGGATGAAATAAAAATTCCAATGCCAAAAATCTTGTTCTTTTACTCACTTGAAATCGAAGTTTTTTTTATTAAACTTAGATTTTTTAATTTTCGAATCAAAATTTTAAGATCTTACAAAAGGGGAAAAGAAGGGATTCGAGGTGTACCCGTTACTGTCCCTTGTCGTGTTGCACCACCGCATGTTCGCTGTGAGGTCGCGAGGCCGGTGAACGGCATGGAGCAGGGAGCGGCCGCCGTTAGTCTAAGGTCGAGAGAAGGAGAGAAAGTGAGGGTTGGGAGAATAGTTTAGGGTTTTAATCCATTCTAAATATAAAAATAAAACCAACCCTTATTTTAACCAACCTTAAACAAAACGGTGCCGTTTCGGCACAACCCGACCCGCAGTGACCCGGATCCAGGGAGCATCCGCAAGTTCGGGTAATTGGTAAATTACGCTCTAGGCCCTCGCTCTTTCAACCAGCAGTCATTTCTGTCTAGGGTCTATTTACACTTTCGGTCCTTCTATCTTTCAGGAGCATCTAATATGGTTTTTTTTTACGTTTTATTGGCCTTTAACTTCAATTCTGTTTCAGTTTAGTCACTGAAATGTAGACTTTAATTTCCAGCATGATATTTCTATTAGTTTATATTCAAGCCCATATATTTTGCATCTGTTTTAATTTAGTCCATTAATATGCATCATTTATGCCATGTAATTTAATATTGTTGCATTTTAGCCCTCAATTCTCATATTCATGTTGTTTTATTAGTGTAAACCATACATTATTATTATTTATTAGTTTCGTTTTATTTATGTGATTGATATTCATGTATTTATGTTAGATTAGTGTTTTATTAGTATTTATTTATATTTTTACCGTAATGTATTTATTTATATTTGCCATGTTTTTTAAGTTTGCATAACGGACATATATTTTGTCAATGCGGTGCCCTTTTATTCGAGCGTAAACGAGGCCAGTATCAGGCGTAGTGATAGTGGTTGGGCGTTTACTCTCGGATAAAGGGGCCTTTAAAATCTACTCGCATTTATAATCGAATTTTAATCTAATCGTCACTTTAATCTGGAAAGTTTAATATTAATAAAGCGTTAATTATTAAAGTACCAATTTTGGGCGGTGTGGGGGTGCTAATCCTTCCCCATCCGTAACTGACTCCCGAACCCATCAATTTTAAATCTCTGGTTTTTTACGGTGTCCGGCCTACCTAAGTGGCCGGTGGCGACTCCATTTTCAAAACAAAATACGGTAAGAGACTCGTCCACCAAAACTAAGTGTGCTACGTAGATCGATTCGGATTAGTTTGGGTAAAACTCTAAAAAGCCGGAGGACTACTAAAAATAATTCAAATTTAAATTGATTTTAATTCTAAACATCCTGAGCACTTAAAAGCGGGAAGAAATTCAAATTGATTAAAATACACATTAATAATTTTTTTTAAAATATATACAACATACTAATCAATCTAAATGGAGACATGACAAGATTGATAGTGTTCAAATGTTTGGCAGACATTACAGTTATATGGTTGTGCCATTCTTTTCATGGAATAGAAACATTTTCAGATAATCATCAGATTATCTAAATACAATGAAATTTCTTTTCTCAATAATATTTTAAAGCTAAATTATAAATTTGGTCACTCAACTTTCTTTCTATTTACATTTTGTTCATTAAAGTTTAAAAATTATTAATTTAATTATTAAACTTTTGATTTGTTCTTATACTGGCCACTCGAACGTTAAATAAAAAATAAAATGGTAACATGGCAATAATGTGTGCTGATGTAGACTATTTTTGTTGATATGGCAGTCACATGTCATTAATATCATTTCTCCTTTTTCACGCTGCAGGTTGAATCACCATTTTTCGGTGTCTTTCTCGACCACTTAAGACGCCAACAAACTCACCTCATCATCATCAATCCCCCTGTTAGTTTAAATTTCTCAAAAATCACTTTAAAAATGACGAAACTCAACCCAAAACCCACAATACTCGAAATTACTTTAATCTATAAAATTCACCATCTTATTAGTGTAGAATCAAGATATACATCTTGCTTCTTCCTTTTCCACCTCCACATTTTTAGTGTTTAGAAGAAGATTCTCCATCAACGAGAAACCAAAAGTAGTATGAGATTAGAAGTTTTTCAAAAAAATGAAGAAAATTTTGAGGTCATTTAATACTTTTTAAAATATAAATCTCAAATCGTAACACCGTTAAATATTTAATGGATAAATGACTAAAATAAAAAAATAAAATTTTAGTAAATAATTAGAAAAATTAAATTTTCATGACCAAAATAGAAACAAAAAGAAAATTGAGCAAATGAATTTTATAATTTACTCTAATTTTGGGATATTTAGTGCTTGAATTAATAATTGAAACACATAGTTAGGTTGTTATTTTCAGTGACAGTTCTTTAGAAAAAGGCAGTCTATCCAATGAAGTTGCTGTTGGGTGGCTTTATTATCTCAACTTACAAAGTGATAAAAGACCTTAATAATGTTCAAAATAATCTTAAAAAGTTAAGAATTAGATTAAATATTAATGAAAATATCGTCAATTTATATTTTATTAATAAATCTTATGACGCGAGTGAATATATTCCGTAACATTCTTTTTGACATGGATTATTAATTAATTAAAACTACTTTAGTTTATAGTTTTATAATTTTTTATATAATTTATATTTGTATACTTCTAATATATTAATTGAGGAAAAATAGAGAGCTTAATATCTGTTTTGTCCTCGTAGCATAATAAAATTATCAATTTAGTCATTTAAAAAAAAATCGGTCTGTCCTATACTCTCATAGGTCTACCATATTAGATTCTCCCGAATCCGAAGCCTACAAAGGACTTGAATGGAATTTTGAAAAAATGACTTTATTTTTTAAAAAGAAAAAAAGATAGAAATTGATTTATTTTTGCATGGTGAATTGGGAATCCCATTATAATTTGTCGTGGTGCGGAAGAATGAGAAAGGCTTTCAACTTCACTTTCTCTCTGCCGACGCTGTCCGTGTCTGGGTTCACCCGGCTTGCATGAAACGTGGATCCTTTCCATTGACACGTGTGTCTAAACCTCTTCCCTTATTTCCCCCATAGGTCCCACCCCCTTTATATATATAGCTGAGATGTGGGGGCCACTTGTTTTATTCTACTATGCTCCTCTTTTAACTGTTTCTTTCTCACTCTCATCATATTTTTTAACTGTTTTTTTGTATTTAAGAAGTTTTTTACATCAGTAGAGTAAAAAAAAAAAAAAAAAGAAGAAGCCTACACCCTAGTTTTTATGTCTTTTGGTGCCGCAGGTCTTTTTCATTTTTTTTAACGTGCGGCTGTATTAATTTTAATATTAATTATTAATTATTAGTGTTTAATATATTTTATTTTATTTTTATGTCTTTTTAATTTTAATAATTTTTTTATGATATATTTTTTCTGTTTTTGTGACATATATTCTTTATTTATATTATACTTTGAGCCAACTATGATTTATACATATAGATCGTGGTGCAGTTGGATAGTGCTGAGAAAGTGAGGTATATCAACGATGACTTGTATGATTTCAAAGTTATATATCAGTTTTTGTGATAAGGAACTATTTAAACAATCATAAAATGTGCAGATTTCAAGAACTAAATGAGAGAGCAATAGAGTGACGGATGACCTGATACGTAGGACGAAAGTTGAATTTGTGTGTGTTTCATTCACCATTGCATTAAGTTGATGCTTTAGTGCAGCTTGTAACTGTTAATAGTTTCTAATTTTTTAAGTTACTGTTCTATATGATCGAAAAAAACAGGACAAATATTTTCGGAGAAACAAATTTTTTATTTTTATTTTGGATAAATTGATTTTATTTACCAACGAAACAGAAGAACATGCTACAAATACAAATCAGGTGCAATTGCACCCTCATTTTTGGAGAAATTTTTTTTAGTGTTAGTTTTTTTAAAAAATAATAATAATTTAGTGTTGTAGAGATGTCCCTCTCGTTAAAAAGAGTTTTTTTTATTTTGTTTTGAAAATAATGTCTTCCGCGTGGGAGTTTTGCAAAATCGTATTTTATTTAAAAATAGAGTCGCCACCGGCCACTCAAGGTGGACCGGACACCGTAAAAACCAGAGATTTTAAAATGTCGGGTTCGGGAGTCGGTTACGGATATGGAAAGATTAGCACCCCCACACCGCCCAAAATTAGTACTTTAATAATTACCGCTTTATTAATATTAGACTTTCCGGATTAAAGTGACGATTAAATTAAAATTTGACTATAAGTGCGAGTAGATTTTAAAGACCCCATTATCCGAGAGTAAACGCCCAACCACTATCACTACGCCTGATACTGGCCCCGTTTATGATCAGATAAAAGGGCACCGCATTGACAATTTATATATATCTAAAATGCAATCTTAGATCATAGCAAACATAAACATAAATAAATACAATGCAATAAAAAATAAATACTAACATCATAACCTACTAATCCAACATACATAAACATTAATCTAACACATAAAAATGCATTCTAACATAACAAAAAACACTACTCTAAAACATGCATGAATATTAATCTAACTTAGAATATAATAATAATAATAATAATAATAATAATAATAACAATGCTAAAATATGTGAGCCAAATAAAAAGAACTAGTGATTAAAATGCATGATGCGATAGTTTACATGGCATAAATGACGAATATTAGGGACTAAAATAAAATAAATATAAAACATAAGCTAAAATAAAAATAAAAATAAATAAAAGTGCTGAAAATGAAAAAAAACGGGTGACCAAATTGAAATGAAATAGAAATTAAAAGCCAAAATAATGACGATATTAGACACGCAAGAAAACTGAAGGATCAAAAACATAATTATCTCGTGACCAGAAGTGAAAGCGGGAAAAGAGTTTGGGGACCACTCGTGCAATTAACCCATTTAAAAAAAACGCGGATCCTCTCCGGGTTACCTGATCACCGCGTGGATCGGGCCGTGAAACGACGTTGTTTTTTTTTAGCTGGTTTAAAACCCAATATAGGTTATTTTTTCATTCGAAACAGATTTAACTAAAACAAAAAAACCCTAAGTCTATATCCTCTCCTCTATCAAACTCGAACGACGCTGCTCAAGGTGGTCTGCCACGCTTAGCCGACCAATATTTACCGTTTATCGGCGACAAGCTTCCCGGCGAGGGGTCAAACAACGGCAACATAGGAAACCTCTAATCTTTCTTTTTTCTTTGAAATAAAAAGAAATTAAAGTTTGAAACAAAACAGATTTTATTCTAAAATAAAATAAGTAAATTTTTTACCCTTAAACTTCTTGTATTTCTTGTACAAAAATTTCCCCTTTTTTTCTCTATTTTCGAAATGAAAAAAGCCCCCTCTCTCTATCTCTCTGTTTTTTCCCTCCAGTTTTATATCCGAAATTTTACATAAAGTAATAACAACCCTCCCCCTTTTTTAATATGCAGATCTGCCTTGGATATGTTCCTAGATTTTGAGGAGTTTTGGTGAGATAGGGCATGGGTCGACAAGTGAATATGTCAGATTTGGTATGGGTTTGACAGATTTAGGGTATGGGCTGGTTTAAGGTTAGGTTAGGGATTAGGGTTTGTTCTAGAGATTTTTTTAGGGTTATTTTGGTTCGAAATAGTGGCCAACCAGGCTTGACGGCGGCAACAATGAAGGAGGTCGGCGGCGGCTAGGGTTAACACTTTAGGGATTAGGGATTTTTACTTTGGGTCTTTTGGTTCCGGGCTGGGTCGGGTTTGGTGCAGGATCCGGTTCGGGTTATGGGTTTGGGTAACCTGAATGAAAATGGGTTATTACAGCTGCCCCTCTTTGCTCGTTGTTGTGTAACGGCAACGGAGCAAAGACTAAAAATAACCCATTTCATCCGGTCTAGTTGGTGATCTCCTTTCTTGACATATGTCTTCGTTATTCTGTAGATCTTTCTTTTTGATGCAGGTCTTCTTTCTTGTCTTGGTTGATCTACCTTGTCACTCTTGGGAAGTAAAATCTTCAAAATAGGTGGTTGTCTATTGGGGAGGCAAAATGAGTGTAACTTGCTACATTGTTGATGACGAGCTAGTTCCTAAAGAAAATTTGACCCGGCTGCAACACCGATGAAGAGTCAGGGTCTACAAAATTTGATATAGCTGCAACGCTGACGAAGAGGCGGGATCAAAGAATTGAAAGTTCATTTTGATTTTTCTTTTCTTCTTCTTTTTTGTTTTTTATTGCTTTTTGTTTATTTTTTCATATTTTTCTTTTCTTTCTTATTTTCATCATGGTAATACGAGAGTAAAAATGACCTGGCTATAACACCGACGAAGAGACCGGGTTGAAAGATAGATGTTGGACCCCATTACTCCATCAACGGAGAAGTAAGATCGAAGAACGTTGGTAACATGGATTCAACCACCCAATCAGCGGAGGGACTGGATCGGATAATGGCGACCTGGAACCGGCTACACCATCAGCAGAGAGCAGGATCAGAGGACGACTGCAGCTTGGACCTAGCTACTCCATCAGCGGAGGACTAGATCGGATAGTGACGACCTGGAACCGGCTACACCATCAGCGGATAGCAAGATCAGAGGACGACGATAGCTTGTACCTAGCCACTCCATCAACGGAGAGACTAGACCGGGCAATGAAAATTAATAAATTTTCTTTTGATTTTTCATTTTTTTTCTTTTTTTTTGACTTCTTCTTATTTTTTTCTTTTTTCTTTGATTTTTTCTTATTCTTTTTCATTTTTTCTTTGATTTTTTCTTCTTTTTCTTTGATTTTTTTACCTTTTTTTAGCTACAACATTAATAAAGAGAACTTGAAAATCAGTAAAGTTGGATCTAACCTTGCCATCAACGGAGGGGTAAGATTGAATAATAACATTTTGGACTCTACTCGCCATCAACGGAGAAGCAGGACATTAAATGGAACCCTACTACACCATCAACAGAGAAGTATGATAGCAACAACTATGACCTAGCCACTCCATCAGTGGAGGGACTGGATCGGATAATGACGACCAAGAATCAGCTACACCATCAACGGAGAGCAAGATTAAAGGATGACAACAACTTGAACCTAGCCACTCCATCAGCGGAGGACTGGATCGAATGATGATGACCTGGAACCGGCTACACCATCAGCGGAGAGCAGGATCTGAGGACGACAGGAGCTTGGACCCGGTCACTCTATCAACGGAGGACTGGTTTGAATAATGACCACTTGGAACCGGCTACACCATCAACGGAGAGCAAGATTTGAGGACAACGGGAGCTTGGACCTAGCCACTCCATCAGCGGAGGACTAGATCGGATAATGATGACCTGGAACCGGCTACACCATCAGCGGAGAACAGGATCTAAGGACAACGATAGCTTGTACATGGCCATTCCATCAGCGGAGGACTGGATCGGATAATGACGGCCTGGAACCGGCTACACCATCAGCGGAGAGCAGGATCTGAGGATGACGGAAGCTTGGACCCCGCCACTCCATCAGCGAAGGACTGGATTGGGCAATGAAATTTAATAAATTTTCTTTTAATTTTTTAATTTTAATTTTAATTTTTTTTGATTTTTTGATTTTTTCCCAAAATTTTCAATTTTTTTGATGATTTTTCAATTTTTTTTGAACTGTACAAAGAAGTAAAACTCGAGAAAAAAATTAGGTATGGCTGCACCGTCAGCGGAGAAACAAGACCTAAATAGAAATTCAATCTACTTGGGGAAAAGTTCGGATCTGTTGCACCATCAACAGAGAAACGAGATCTTCAAGATATCTATACTGCTGCACCATCAATGGTAAAGCAAAATCTAGAAATATTTGCCTATCAACGATGACGAAGGCAAGATCTAAAAAAGGATATTTCTAATGCTCTACTGGCGGAGAGGTATGACCTGAAAATAGAAAAAAAAAGCATTAATCAGTAAATGTTCTCAAAATTTGTCACTGTTACCTTTTATTGATGTTTCAGCTCTTCTACATGGCTAGAGGTTGGCAGTTGTGTTGTTGCCCCCATGACTGAGGTTCTTCGGTCTCTTCCCTGGACCTGTTCACACGCACAAATAAATGCACCATGAGTGCACCTAAATTTGTGCCTAATACATGTGTCTAGTCTAAATGCATGACAACTTTTATGTATGTAAGATGTATGCATTTTATCCTACATGCAAAATGATTTGAATGTGTGAATGCAATTTTTGGTCCTTAGAGGGATGCCCCTGACTTCTCATTGGACTTGTCGAATTTATGGTCTCTAACATGATGCCCCCAACCTCAACCGACTCCAGATATCCTTATTTATTTTGAATGGATGCCCCAAAAAGGTTTACATATCAAACTTGATCCCTCAGAGTACATAATGGCTTTTTCTTTTGTCCCTTTGTGTAAAATGTAATGCCCCCAAATTAGATCATAATATCATTCAAATATTTGTTGTTTTCACGATTTCTTATTTCCTTTATCCATAAGTGCGATCACAACATTATTCAAATTAAAGTCAACATAGTTGAACAAAAAGGTTCATTTCATTAAAACTTGTAGTTCCTTGCCCTTACAAAAGATTTTCACTATCTTCAGGCTTAAGACAGTGAAATTAATCCAAAAAGTATTATTTTGAAAGAGAGAAAAACTACAAACGGGCCTACAAGGGTCGGAATAACTTAATATCCAGTATTTCAAAATAAGATCCTTAATAACAGGGCATGCCCTAATATTGGGTTTCAAAAATTCTCACTTGGGGTCTTCATGCTGTAGTAAGGGATTCCCACTTGTGGCTGAACTTGCAAGGTTTTCAATACTTATAACATCGAGCTTGAGGTACCTTTCTATCAGCCTCTTGAAGCCCCAACAATTTTCAATCGTGTGGCCCACCTATCTAGCGTGATATTCGTAACTCGCGCTAAGATCATACCACTTAGAGAATGGGGAGCCTGGTGGAAAGGTACCATTATATGGGCATTTAGCAGATCCTTGTACAGATCTCCATACGACATCGGCAGGGGAGTGAACTCTATCTTCTCAGTGTTCTTCCTCTGACCAGAACCTTGGCTTGAGGCAACGTGAGCACTGGGCACGACCTTAGGTTGCACAACTGTGATGGGCTTAGAATAATTGGCATTGTAAACTCCCGAAGAGTTCACTTCCTGGTCTTTCCTTCCATGGTAAAGCTTCTTATGGGAAGAACTACCCCCATCGTCAATTTTTCCAGTCTTGAAAGCATTCTCGATGAGCTCACCAAATAACACGAGGTCGGCAAAATTGGTAGTCGCATTGCCTATCAAGCGACCCAAGATCGGACCCTCAAAAGTTTGTACAAATGTAACCACCGTCTCCCTCTCACTGAGCGAGGGTTGGACCTGAGCTGCTATATCCCTCCAGCGCTGAGCGTACTGCCTGAAGCTTTCATTATACTTTTGTTTCATCTGTTGCAACGTCCACCGGTCTGGCATCATATCATTGATGTGTCGGTACTGCTCCAGAAAAACTTTGGCCAAGTCTCTCCAAGATTTGATATGATGTCGGCTCAATTGATTATACCATCGGGCGGCAGATTTCAATAGACTGTCCTGAAAGCAGTGAATTAACAGCTTGTCGTCTTGGCCGTATCCTGTCATCCTCTGACAGAACATAGTAAGATGAGCACGGGGACAGCTTGTCCCGTCATACTTATCAAATTCTGGGACCTTGAATTTATGAGGTAAAACCAAATCTGGGACAAGACTGAGTTCACTGGCATCGAATCCACTGAAGGTATCATCTACTCCCATAGCCTCTAGCTTCTCTTCGAGTATTTTACATCGATCTACAATTTCCTTTGAAGCTTCTACCTTCGGCCTCTCGGTCTCAAATAGATGATCTATTTCTAAGATAAAATTTTCAGCTTGATTGCCCCCGGGCTTAACTTCTGATGCAGATGGCTGATTTATAGGGATCGCAGTACCAGCCTGATGTAGATGAGACTTTTCCCGAGAAATGATCACCTGAGGTTGAGTTTCCAGTTGTATCATGGTTTTAATGGGCGTGAACCCCAGAGGATACATAAGATCCTCGTCCCCAACAGTGGGTTTAGGATTTGCAATGGGATTTACAACAGAGGCCTCTCCAAGCTCAGAAAGCTTTAATCCCCGCATTTGTGCCATTTGACCCAGCATGTCTTGTTTTGACTTTGCAAGTTGTTCCCACATATCCTGTTGGACTCTCGCCAATTGTTCCTCAACTTGCTTGGCTATGTTCGCTTGCAATTCTTTCAGATCTTGCTCAATTTTTTTCAATCTTTCATCGTTCACCATCTTTATTTTGTACCGGGTTCTATATGGATGCTGAGCTGACTGATCTTCTACTTTATCCAGTATCACTGTCATAGGGCACCCCTAGAATCAGTTTTCTTATTTTGAAAATGAATGTATATGCATGCAAAATGTGTCCTAAATTGATGTCGTGTATAAGTGCAATACAAAATTAATATTGTGATAATGTTGTGTAATGATGCAGGTGAAATCAATGCGATTAGAATAAAATGAAATGAGTTAGTACCATATAAAATTATTAAATAAAACAAATGGTAAACAAAATAAAGCAATTAAAACTGTTCATGAACAAGAAATAAGGCACCAGAGCCTGAATAGGGTGACCACTAATGGGCAGAGTACCGACATGGCTCTAAAAGGTTGGCTCCTACGGCTTACTATATGCAGTTTTGGTACTAAGAGGTACCCGAATTGTCCTTGTTGTCCTCTACTAAGAGTAGCAAGGCCCCGATCATCACCCATTATAGGCTCATTTCAACCGAGTTCAATTCAGGGGGACTCATTCGCTTATGCCTACACGAAGGAACGATATCCTTACGAAAGCATAAGGTACTCGAGCCCCGAAGGTACTTGCTAGGCCTACACGGAAGAACGATATCCTCACGAAAGCATTAGCGTTTTCCCCCACTTAAAATGACGGGTTTATATGCCAAATTTTAAATGCGTTAAAATAAACGCGCAATTATAACCGAATGTTACTTTAATAGTCACTTTAATCCAGAACTTCTAATATTAGTAAAGCAGTAATTATTTAAAAAGCTCGACTCTCTTTTACTTTTGAAAACCAAAAAATGTCCCCAGCAGAGTCGTCATCTGTAGTGATGTCACTCTCGCTAAAAAAATGTGTTTTTTATTTTGTTTTGAAAATAATGTCTTCCACGTGGGAGTTTTGCAAAACCGTATTTTAATTAAAAATGGAGTCGCCACCGGCCACTCAAGGTGGACCGAACACCGTAAAAACCAAAGATTTCAAAATGTCGGTTTCGGGAGTCGGTTACGGATGGTGAAGGATTAGCACCCCCACACCGCCCAAAATTGATACTTTAATAATTACCGCTTTATTAATATTAGACTTTCCGGATTAAAGTGACGATTAAATTAAAATTTGAATATAAGTGCGAGTAGATTTTAAAGACCCCGTTATCCGAGAGTAAACACCCAACCACTATCATTACGCCTGATACTGGCCCAGTTTACGCTCAGATAAAAGGGCACCGCATTGACAATTTATATATATCCGAAATGCAATCTTAGATCATAGCAAACATAAATAAATACAGTACGATAAAAAATAAATACTAACATCATAACCTACTAATCCAACATACATAAACATTAATCTAACACATAAAAATATATTCTAACATAACAAAAACACTACTCTAAAACATTCATGAATATTAATCTAACTTAGAATGTAATAATAATAATAATAACAATGCTAAAATATGTTAGCCAAATAAAAAAGAACTAGTGATTAAAATGCATGATGCGATAGTTTACATGGCATAAATGACAAATATTAGGGACTAAAATAAAATAAATATAAAACATAAGCTAAAATATAAATAAAAATAAATAAAGGTGTTGAAAATAAAAAAAACGGGTGACCAAATTGAAATGAAATAGAAATTAAAAGCCAAAATAATGACGATATTAGACACACATGAAAACTGAATGATCAAAAACATAATTATCTCGTGACCAGAAGTGAAAGCAGGAAAAGAGTTTGGGGACCACTCGTGCAATTAACTCATTTTAAAAAAACGCGGATCCTCCCCGGGTTACTGGGTCACCGCGTGGATCGGGCCGTGAAACGGCGTCGTTTTTTTAGCCAGTTTAAAACCCAATATATGTTATTTTTTCATTCGAAACAGATTTAACTAAAACAAAAAAAAACCTATGTCTATATCCTCTCCTCTCTCAAACTCGAACGGCGCTGCTCAAGGTGGCATGCCACGCTTAGCCGACCATTGTTTACCGATTATCGGCGACAAGCTTCCCGGCGAGGGATCGAACGACGGCAGCACATGTAACCTCTAATATTTTTTTTTTAAATAAAAAATAAATAAAAGTTTGAAACAAAACAATTTTTATTCTAAAATAAAATAAGTAAATTTTTTACCCTTAAACTTCTTGTATTTCTTGCGATTTTTGTACAAAAATTTCCTCTTTTTTTCTCTATTTTCGAAATGAAAAAAAGCCCCCTCTCTTTATCTCTCTGTTTTTTCCCCTCCGGTTTTACATCCAAAATTTTAAATAAAGTAATAACAACCCCTCCCTTTTTTTTAATATGCAGATCTGCCTTGTATATGTTCTCAGATTTTGAGGAGTTTTGGTGAGATAGGGCATGGGTCGACAGGTGAATATGTCAGATTTGGTATGTGTTTGACAGATTTAGGGTATGGGCTGGTTTAGGGTTAGGTTAGGTTTGATTTATGTTATTTTTTGTGGTTTTTGGATCTAAGTCGGACTCGGGGTTTAAGGTTTGTTCTATAGATTTTTTTGGGGTTATTTTGGTTCGAAATGGTGGCCGGTCAGGCAATGAAGGAGGTCGGCGGCGGCTAGGGTTAACACTTTAGGGATTTGGGTTTTTTATTTTAGGTCTTTTGGTTCCGGGTCGGGTCGGATTTGGTCTATGATTCGGTTCGGGTTATGGGTTTGGGTAACCCGGATAAAAATGGGTTATTACATGTGTGTAAATGGGAAAAAATAAAATCTGCATCCTTATTTAAACTCTGTATGACTATCACCAAATCCCAATCTATGCAAATACGTCATTTTAAGTGAGCTATTAACAAAGGGCTGCTCTACTTTTGTTAGTTTCAATTTTCCATTTGGGAAATGATTAAACCACAAATTAACATTACCATTCTCCACTTGCCAAACATTATTATTTTGGTAGGTTAAATGAGCTCGCTTTTTAGTGACAAAGATGAGTCTTATTAGGAGTATGTATTTAGTCAATTCGATTCTTATATACTCCTATATTTGAATAAATTAATTAAATTATAAAAATTGAATTAATTCATTTGATTTTATTATTATTTTTGAATAACCTATTATATGATGATATATATTTTTATATATTTTTAATTCTTTAATCATGCGCAAACTATATTTTTTCTTGACTAAGTTGAAATAACCGAATAAACCATGTATATAAATAAATTTTTTAAGGTTTATTATTAAAATGGAAAACAATCATTATAAAAGCAACATTTGTGCAATTAATCAAATAATTGTGTTGAGTTCTTTTCTATTTGAATATTTGTTCTCATATTTAAATCAAATCATTCAACATATACATACACTTCATGGGTAAAACTTTAATAAACAGGCACGTGTAAATTAAAGTTTACACCGAACCAAAATTAACCCCTAAACCAAATAAGCTAATAAACTTAAAATTTTTGGTTAATTCAGTTTAGTTTATTAATTCAATGTAATTGACCTTTTGCTCACTCTTAGATTTTATATGCATGAAATTCATTTTAATTTTAGGGTTAATATATAAATTGGTACTTGAATTTGACAAATTTTTAATATTAGGGATTGAATATGAGCTTGAAAAGGATTATTATACTAGTACTTAAACTTAAAAACTTATTAAATTGATACTTAACATTAATATGATATTTCATTAATCCATCAGGTTACGACATATAATAACAACATATTTTAACATGTTAATGACACGTTAGCGGTTTAATCGGTTGTTGAGAGTTTAAGATTTCAAGTCAAAACATACAATATTTTAGATAATTTATATATATATATATATATATTTAATATTAAATTAAGATTCTTACAATAAGACTGCTCTAAATTGTTAAGACAAGGTTAACCCAAAATTAATGTTGCATCCCAAGCAAAACAGATTAGACAGCGGCATTTAATGCAAGTGGGGTCGAAGATCAGCAACATTAAATTACATGTCCCGAATGCCCATATACCGAGAAAATGAGATTTCAACGGTGGAGATGCATTTGCGACTTTGGTTAAAAAAAAATCCTCATTATTAGCTGTAATGAGTGGTGACGGTGGTCCAAAGTCGTAACTCTCACTAGTTTACCAATACTTTCCCTAATAACTTTTAAAGGTAATTGGTTTTTGAACATCTGCAATCTTTGCTTACCCCAACTTCACCACCACCACTTTCCCTGCTCTCCTCCGCCTTTTCCTCCGCCGCCATCGCCACCACTTCTTTCAGTTTCTCGAAACCCGAATAACAAGAAACCACCAAAAGAAAAAAAGATTTAATCTTTAAATCTCAAACGACACTCTTTTCTTCATTCTGAACTCACTCTACAAAGCTACATTTCTCAAAGGTAAGTCCAGTTTATCAAATAATGCCAGTTCAAAAACATAATCATTTGCTTGATTGCTGTAGTTTTTGTTTAACTATAAACGGTTGGTGGTCCGAGCACGGTTGAACTGTGTGTAGTGAGTAAAACTGAAAAAGAAAGTTGTTTTTATGTCTGAATTCGGTTTGGTTTCTTTTAATTACAAGAGAGATGTTGGGTTTCACGCACGGTAAAGCGTTTCCTTTTGAGATTCTGGTTAATTTTTTTGTCGGTGAGTTTTCATGTGTTGGGTTTTTATTAGATCTTTTAGATTTCACCTGGAAGCCATTGATGAACTTGGTTTTGCTTGAGATTTCAATCTCATCTGATTCGATTTCATGTATGTTTATATTTCAGTTTCTAAATTGACGGCTTGTCTTTTTCCTGCACGTTTTTTTCAGTCCCAAATCTACCAAACTACTGTTTGTTCTTCGTTCTAGTAGTACAATCTGCTTTGTAGATTTTCAAGCTTGCAGCCTTTTTTCCCCGCTTTTCACTTTCACTTTCTGTTTGGTAGCTGAGAAAATGTGGGATGAAAGAGGAGAGAAACTTTGATTTTCTGACAGCTGTGTAATGATTTGTTTTGGTCAAAGTATATTCTAGTAAAAAAATGAGCTTTGTTCTTAGGATTCTTGGTGACAATTAATTAAAAACAATTAACAGTTCGGTGAATTCTAACATAAACATTATTCCATCATGCAATGCTAAAGAAATGCTATCTAATCTGATTGTTCCCAGTTTTGTTTCTTTGTTTGTTTGCTGTTATTTTCTCAGTGAATTTCTAAGTTTTGCTGTGTGTTTCCCAGACCGAATATGTGAGGCAATTTAGCTGTCAGTGTCATCAAACATGTTTCTGTTCATAGTCTTTGAATGTGTTTTTTTTAGGAAATTGAATTTGGTTTGAAATTGTTTCCTTTTCTATCAGAAAAAAGTATACGAGTGGAATCGGGTGGCCGCAATGTGTATTCTTAGTGATATAGTTTGTTTTTGGGTTTGAAGGAGGCTATGATGTTTAATTTTTCCTGACAAATTATATGGTCTTCTTGGAATAGGCTACACAAGTGTTTCAAGTAATGGACCGCCGGTGGCCTTGGAAGAAAAAATCATCCGATAAAGCTGATAAAGTTGCTGCTGCAGCCGCCGCTGAAGCAGATGCTGCCGCTGCTACGTTGGCTTCAGCTGCAGCTCAAACCGATCAGGTAAATCTTTTATACTTAACTAAAATGCACAGAAAATATTGTTGAGCTGTTTTATCAGATACTGATTCTGTGATTTTTTGTTGAATAGGATACCTACAAAAAACCAAAGTATGTTCAAATTTCCATGGAATCGTATTCTCATCTCACTGGTTTGGAGAATCAAGTGAAAACATACGAGGAACAAGTTCAGACATTGGAGGATGAGATTAAGGACATGAATGAAAAGCTCTCTGCTGCAAATGCAGAGATTACTACCAAGGAAGACCTGGTGAAACAGCACACTAAAGTTGCAGAAGAAGCAGTCTCGGGTTAGTCTTTACTCAGATGTTTGGAGTCTAATGTAAAACGAAAGTTTTCCACTTAAGCTCTGGCCTGATATTTTTTTCTCAATCTTTGCTGTTGATTTTACTGTAGGTTGGGAAAAGGCTGAAGCGGAGGCCTTGGCGTTGAAAAACCATCTCGAATCTGTTACCCTTTTGAAGCTCACTGCTGAAGATAGGGCAGCGCATTTGGATGGCGCTCTTAAGGAGTGCATGCGACAAATCCGAAATCTGAAGGAAGAACATGAACAGAAGTTGCAAGATTTGGCTGCTAGCAAAAACAAGCAGTGTGAAAAGATTAAGCTTGAGCTTGAAGCGAAGATTGCTAATTTAGAACAAGAGCTCCTTATGTCCGAAGCTGACAATGCTGCAATTTCTAGGTCTTTGCAAGAACGTTCTAACATGCTGGTCAAGATTACTGAAGAGAAGTCACGAGCTGAGACCGAGATTGAGCTTTTGAAGGGTAACATAGAATCGTGCGAAAGGGAAATAAATTCACTGAAGTATGAGCTTCATGTTGCTTCCAAAGAGCTAGAAATTCGTAATGAAGAAAGGAATATGAGCATGAGAACTGCAGAAGCAGCTAACAAGCAGCATATGGAGGGTGTCAAAAAGATAGCAAAGCTAGAAGCAGAGTGCCAGAGACTGCGTGGTCTTGTGCGGAAAAAGTTACCCGGGCCTGCTGCACTTGCCCAAATGAAACTAGAGGTTGAGAGTTTAGGAAGGGACTATGGAGATACTCGAATAAAGAGGTCTCCCGTCCGGCCTTCTAGTCCACAGGTGCCTGCTGTGACTGACTTCACCCTTGACAATGCACAGAAATTCCAGAAAGAGAACGAGTTTCTCACGGAACGATTATTAGCAATGGAAGAAGAAACAAAGATGCTGAAAGAAGCTTTGGCAAAGCGTAACAGTGAACTACTGGATTCTAGGAATCTGTGTGCTCAGACATCTAGCAAGCTTCAAACTTTAGAAGCGCAAGTCGCTATCAGCAACCAACAAAGCAGCCCCTCAAAAGCTATTCAGATTCCTGAAGTTTACTCGAGTCGAAATGCTAGCAATTCACCAAGTGTGACTTCTGTGTCTGAAGATGGAAATGATGATCAAAAAAGTTGTGCCGACTCATGTGCAACAGGTGCGTTCTCCGAGTTCTCCCCATTCAAGAAGGAAAAGAGCATTGAAAAATCGAATAGAACTGAAAATGCAAAGCACCTGGATCTTATGGATGATTTTCTTGAGATGGAGAAGTTGGCTTGTTCTTCAAACGATTCAACTGCAAATGGTGCAATCAAAATTTCAGTTTGTACCAACAATAAGACATCGGAAACTGTTAATTGTGATGCATCGGGAGAGATTTCTTGTAAGGAACTCCAGTCTGAAAAGCAGCATGATCTATCACCATCAGCAAATCATGAGTCTACGGAAATGGATTTGTCGGAAGTCTATACTGAATCTGATGTAGACAAATTGCTTGTTATGAAGCTTCGAACAAAGCTATCTATGGTGCTTGAATTAATGTCTAAGGATGCTGATGTGCAGAAAATTCTTGGGGACGTCAAATGCGCCGTCCAGGATGCACACGACACCCTGAGCCAGCAATCTGTCAATGGTGTCTCCAAGGAGGTGCATGACTCTAATGGAACATGCAATGGACATGATTATGATGGAAATGGTAGCTTAACTGTAGAGGACACTGCTATACCCCAAGGTGATAAGGTGACTTCAGAAGCTGTGCAGACTATAAGTCGAGAATTAGCTGCTGCAATTTCTCAGATTCATGACTTTGTACTGTCCCTGGGAAAAGAAGTAAGGGCGATTGACGACATCTCTTCTGATGGCAACAGATTAAACCACAAAATTGATGAATTCTCTGTCACCTACAATAAGGTCTTATGCAACAATGCGAGTTTGGATGATTTCATTTTTGATTTTTCTACTGTTTTAGCCATAGCCAGTGAACTAAGATTCAATGTGCTCGGCTACAACAGCAGTGATGCCGAAATCAATACTTCTGATTGCATAGATAAGGTTGTTTTACCAGAGAATAAGGTAAATCAAAATGATTCATCAGAAGGAAGATATCAAAATGGCTGTGCCCACATTTCAAATCCCGAGGGTCCTGATGACGAAAACATGATCTCGGTATATGAATCAAAACAAAGGAGCAATGTCTCTTTGGAAGAGTTCAAGGAATTGAAGTTGGAGAAAGAAAACTTGGTGATGGATCTTTCTCGATGTACTGAAAATCTGGAGATGACTAAGTCTCAATTACATGAAACTGAGCAGCTTCTAGCAGAAGCAAAATCTCAATTGGTATCTGCTCAAAAATCGAACAGCTTGGCTGAGACACAGCTCAAGTGCATGGCAGAGTCATACAGGTCACTTGAAACACGCGCAGAAGAGTTAGAGACCGAGGTGAACCATCTAAGGGAAAAAATCGAAACTCTGGAAAACGAGCTACAAGATGAGAAGAGAAGTCACCATGATGCTTCTGTCCGATGTAAGGAACTAGAAGAGCAATTGCAAAGGTAAGATTATATTTCATCTTGTTGTTTGATTCTATATGCCTGCGTATTTACATATAACATCATTGTTTTCCATCACTGTAGGAATGAGAAATGTTCTGTTTGTTCGGACGATAATGATCCCAAGAACAAGCAGGTGAGATTATATTTCATCTTGCCTTCCTTAAAACCCATGAAACCTAATATTAATATTAACAAATACCAACTACCGCATTTTAGTGTCGGACTCGGATATGGTCATGATATGACCAGTTTGGAATCCATTTTATATGGAACAATCCATATTGACAGGGTTTTCTTATTTTCTTCTACAATTAACTCCATGATTTTTCGGCTTTAATTTGTCGATATGCCTTGTCAAATTTAAAACACCTCACTTTAAGATTGTTTATGTTGACCACAGGACAAAGAATTAGCTGCTGCGGCCGAGAAGCTAGCGGAATGTCAAGAAACCATATTCCTTCTTGGCAAGCAATTGAAAGCTCTCCGTCCTCAAACCGATAAGATGGGATCACCCTACAGTCAGAAGGGTGAAGGTCTCTGGGAATATGAAACCACTTCCAGCGGCGTGAACTTGCAAGACTACCCGACAGAGATAGACACTCCCACTGCTGCATCAGGCAACGGAATTCGAACCGGCTCAGAATCCCCTATGGAGTCCTTTAACACACCGTGCAGCCCTTCTGATACCGAAGCAAACCTTTTGAGATCACCTGTCAGTTCGAAACACGGGTCTACCATGTCAAGCACTCAATCTTCGGCTTCTGCCACAACAACGCCGGAGAAACATGCGAGAGGCTTTAGCCGATTCTTTTCCTCCAAAGGAAAGAATAGTGTTTAAGACAGCAGTTCATGGACATAAAAACTCGATCTTTGAGGAAGTTACTTAGAAATAATTCGAAGGACCAAAGCTTGGAATTTTGTAACTAATGACTGTATATGCTATCCTTTGATCTGCCCCCTGTAATTTGCCTAAGTGAATGTGACATAGTTTTGGAATATTGAATATATTTTGGATGTGGCAGTTTTGTTCGTTTGAAGCTAACCAAGAACATGATAAAAGCGAAAAATAAAACCAACATTGTACAAATACATAAATATTTCCGAACTATTATCGTATCAAAATTTATAAATAAAATTTAGGGAAAACTATACCAAGCATCGATTATGCCATTAAATTAAAAATCGATATTATTTTATTATTTAATTTTAATTTAGGCTTCAATTATACAATTGTGCGTTAAAATTCCTATACGTCTCAAATTAAAGGGCCCGGTGGTATAATTGAAGTCTAAATTAAAATTCAATGGTAAAATAGTATCGATTATTAAAGCTCAGTGCTAAAATATTATCATTTTTTAATTTAATAGTATAATTGATACAAAACTTACAGTTTAATAGTATATGATGTATTTTACCCTAAAATTTATACAAATTTTAGTCCCTCTCTCCTGAACTCGAACTTCAAGACTTAAGCCTTCTGTTCCAAAATATTGGTTCGATTTTTAGTATGATTTGATTAACAATAAAATTAAATAAATCGAACAAAAAATCACAAATCACATCTCCATTGTTCATGTACAATGTGAAATAGGTGTTACCAATATTAATTTGATTTAGGTCTTAATTTTACCTCCAATCCCTGTATTTCCCAGACTTTTGAAATTTTATCCCTCTGCTTTTAGTTTTTAGAAATTTAATATATCCACTTGTTAGTAGATTAAAAAATTTAAATTCATTTGTAATATTGTTAATTGGCTTATATTAAATTTGAGTATACGTGTTCTCGATTATATTTTAATTACCTTTGGATATTATGATGTCATATATTAAAATTTAGGGTAAACTACTGCAATGGTCACTTATGTATAAGGTTTGTATAGTTTTGGTCACTGATTTTTTAAATTAGACTGTTATGACCACTTATTGATATTAAAATTTAATATATCCACTTGTTAGACTTTTGTTGCCGTTAAAAGTAAATGAGAGGCTGATCTAACACATTTAATCCTCTATATTTATATTTTTTTATTTCTTCTCCCCTCCACCATATTCCATATTCTTTTTCATCTAACTCAATCCCTAATTTTTTACTACATTAATCCCCAATTCACACCATATATATATTTACTTTGATTAATGCTTTATTTGATTAATTATTACAAGCAACACTGCAAGTTTTTCACGAGAGGTGCAAAAGAGCTTAAAAGTGTTTGCTTGTAATAATTAATCAAATAAAACATTAACCAATGTAAAAAATATACGGTGTGAATTGGGAATTAATATAGTAAAAAATTAGGGATTGAGTTAGATCAAGAAGAATATGGAAGATGATGGAGGGGAGAAGAAATAAAAAAATTGTAAACATGGAGGATTAAATGTATAATTATACAAATTATTTTTATTTTGGTGATCAAAATAGGAGTGAAGTAATAGTTTAAGGACTATCAAGGTAATTTATTCTTTTTATTGTGCCAGATCAACCTCTCATTAACGTTTAATGACAACAAACGTCCTAGTAACCATAAGTTTATAGATCGAAAACGTAAGTGACCATAACGGTCGAATTTGAAAATTGATGACCAAAATTGTACAAATCCTATACATAAGTGACCTTTGCATTAGTTTACCCTAAAATTTAACGAAAATCTCAACATGTTATCAATTAGACTATAATTATCAACTTAGAAAAGTAAGGACACTAGATTTTGGAATTAAAAGCAAATGGACTAAATTTCAAAAGTTCAAAGAATACATGGACTAAGAACTTGATAAACCGTCCATTTACACCTTTTAACTTATGAATTAGTTTAAACATTTTGTATTTTCAAAAATTACCCAAATATATATATATATAATAGAAATCTTTGCCTTTTCGGTGTTCTTATTTATGTTTCACATTAAATAAATTAGGTTTATGTTTTATGGTTAAGATTTAGAGTTAGGATTTAGAGAATCAGAGACAAGTTCATTTTTTAGGCTTTATAGTTTAAAATTTAGAATTTAAAATTAGAGCTTATAATTTAATTTTTTAGTGTTGGACATGAAAAAAAGACAGAACTTTTGTTCCATATATATAATAATAAACGAGAGAAGATTATACAAATCCAATACGGAAAAAAGTAACATGAATACATAAATGCCTCAGTGTTTTTATAATACACATTATTAAGGAATCAAACTCCTTTAGATTTATAAAAATACTTTAAAAACAACTATCACACAATAAAATACACAAACAAGTAAAACATACTTAGAGGTAGAATAACTAACCAACGTTAATTTCTAGATATTCGTGTGTATATATATGTATGATAATATTTTGATGCACAAGTTAAATTGTGTGCTTTTTTTTGTCTAAATCCTAAAATTTAAATTCATAATTCTAAAAATCTAAGCTTAAATCTTAAAGTTTGAACCCTATATTTTAGAGTTTATTGTATCACACGTCCCCAAACTATAACACCATTCATCCTAAATTTGCCCCCCAAACTTTTGAAGATCCAGTTTCATCATCAAACTATGACTTTCATTTTAAATTAGTCTTCTTTTTGAACGTTCTAATTTCATCCCCAAATTATCAATATATACTAATCATATCTTAGGTTAATAAAGCCGTTATAAAAATTGTTAATTCTCATGAAACACTGATGTGTATTATGTAATAATATGATGTGGTATAAATGGTAATTTGAGGATGAAATTAGAATATTCAAAAAGTTTGGAGGATCAATTTAGAATGAAGGTCATAGTTTGATGATGAAAATGGAATATTAAAAAGTTTGGGGGCTATTTTAGACTGAGAGCTATAGTTTAGGGATGCAATTAGAACATTTAAAAGTTTAAGACCAATTGAGAATGAGCGTGATAATTTAGGAACGTATGATGCAATTAACTTTATATTCTAGATCTTACAACTTAAACCTCTAAACCTTAAACTCTAAATAGAATATATAAATACTAGAACTAACAAATTTACCCTAAAACATGCAAACCCTACAGAACAGCCCACCTCCCAGCATGAGTGGCTATCCTTGTCCTAATGAAATAATTCTGACTTGAAATTAGAAAATAATTTTTGGAAAGACAAAATGAAAAATAATACTACTAAAAAAAGTAAAGAAAGTGAAACAACGAGACTGGGTGGAGATGCTGGGAGCAGCCAACATCAAACAATGTGACAGAGAGGAACAAATATCAAACATGCAAACTGCATTTAATTCTTTATCACCAAACTTTGATATGTGCTTCTTTTCGAAATAAATAAATGAAGAAAATTAAGAATATTATATGTTATGCTGTGATGGAGGTTTATTATCCTCTAGATTTTATTGTATATGATTAAAAATTTTAAATTTTATTTTTATATCTGTTTTACGATTTATATTCGTAGTTTGTGATTATTTGTCTTAATGATATTGTTTCCGAAATTCAAATTTAATTTCTCTTTTCTATAAATACCACATGTTTTACCACTATACACACCGTAATTCAAAAATCAAATGGTGCACTTTCCCTTGATTATTAATGCACAAATTAGATATGGATTAATTAAAAACAATCGAGTTGTTAATAAGATTTATGGGTAAATAGAACTCAACAAGTGGTTACAGTAAAAAAAAAATAATGTTCATCTTAAGAAACATGAGTTCGATCGTTTTATATGCAAAGTATATGTATATTGTCAAATCAAATGGTTAATATATATGATCAAATATTATATTGTAATTACTTTTATTATGGGTAAATAATAGCTTCAATCATGCATGTAGTATAATTTAGAACTATATTTAAAAACATATATAAAATGTGACATTGTAACCACTTGATTTGATATAAGCACATGGAGTTTTAAATTTTTTATGTTTATAGTACTAATTATTTCCTTGATCACAGTACTTTGTTGATCTCTGCTGTTAAGCAGTTTGGGTTTTAAAAAGCATTTTTTGTTATTTTCTCGACTAATCACTTCCATTATGGGCCTTCAATTAAATGGATGACATCTGCACACTTTTGACAATTAGATATTAATATAAGGCTTAAATGTAAAATAAGCGTTAAAGTATATTTTTTCTTTTTTGAATTTTAGGTGTTTAAAGTATATTTTTTTTTGTAAAAATAGATATACAAAGTTTTAATCGTTATAATTTTAGGTGTTTAAAGTTTACACTGTTATAATTTTAGGTGTTTGACCATTAAAAAGTATTAAAAAAATTTTAACCAATCAATGCTTGACACGTGACATGTTTATTTTATTTTATTTTTCAAAATCAAAAACTTAAAACATATTTTATAAAAACTTTCAAATTTTCATAAAATCTCAAAATTTTGAAAGTTTTACAAAACAGTCCCCAAATCCCTAAAATTTCTCAAACCCAAATCCCTAAATCATCGCCACTTCCACCACCGATCACTGCTCCTAACCACACCCCTTTGGTCGCCAAACTAAGGCGATCATTTTCCTCAACACGGCGTCGTCGGAAATAGCGAACGACGTGTATACGAACGTCGAACGTCAAGTACAAAACTGACGTTCAGTTGGCACGCTGTTTGCTGTTTTCAGCAACGCCGTGTTGGGAGAAATGACCGCCTTGGTTTGGCGACCAAATGAGTGTGGTCAGGAGCGGTGATTTGGGGGTTTGGTTTTGAGAAATTTTAGGGATTTTGGGACGGTTTTATAAAATTTTCAAAAATTTGGGATTTTGTGAAAATCTAAAATTTTTTGGCGTTTTTCTTTAAAAAATTAATAAAATCAAATTAGTGTCACGTGACAAGCATTGATTGGTTATAATTTTTTTAACACCAGACGCCTAAAATTGTAGCTGTTGAAACTTTGGGCACCTATTTTTCATTTAAGCCTTAATATAATGATAAGTGACCTATGTTAATTATTATTTTTATAACCATCTAATCCAATTTATTGACCGACTAATTTGATTAGGTATTGCAGAGGTCCATTACGAAGGCGACTCTCTGAGCTTAATTATTTTATTCTCAATGTCAAGACTTGAAACTTTGACATTATTTAAAGGATCTAGTGTCTTATCTTACTAGACCAACTGATTGTTGGTTATATTAATTAAACTTCATTGATACATAGTCGAATTTAAATTTGGACAACTCCTTTATCTTTGAAATGAAATGAATATATGAATGTACTATATAAATAAATTAGCACATATATTTATTATTTTTATCGGTATATTATTTTGTAGATTTATTATTGTTGTAAATAAGGGTTAGTATTAGATAGAGACGAGTGCAGTTGAATTGTTTGGATTTTTGTTTTAATTCGATTGTAAATATTTATAATGTTATTATATTATTTGGTTTTCACTTAAACAATTTTTTTGAACAATTTAAACGATTTCTTTAATCATATACAATTTATATTTCTTCATATGAGAAATGATATATCGAGCAAAGTTGAGAGACTCGACTAGAACTTAATAATTGATCTGTTACTAAAAATTTATAGTTATTCGAGTCTCAATAACTCAAACTTTAATTAAAAATTAATAGAGATGCAACTGGTTAATTTTAATAAAAGTAGGTACCGAATAATTATACAATTGTACCAATTGATTTTGATATATACTAATAAATGGTAAGTTGCATCTGCAATCCGTACCATTCAATTTGTATACGCACGGGAAACTTTTAAATGGACCTGATTTATTACGTCATCTGTGATCTTAGTAAATAAGATTTATTTATCTTAAAATAATTTTTAAATTGTTGCATATAATAATAATCTAAGACGATAAAGAGAAAAAATGATTTTTAAATAATCTAAATAAAAAAATGAAGATAAATAAATTCTTGATTCGATTGGCCGTAAGAAACGTGTTGAAGCCTGCAGCTACGCAGTTTCTTTAAGACGAATTTCGACCACTCTGGAGTGCTTGAGTCCGTTGATCGTCAGTATCTCAAGATAGAATAACATGATTATCTTCAACAATAGCACGACTGGAGAGATCACGAACTATTCTCTTAACTTTGCCTATCACCAAAAATACTAGAGGAGATGAAAACAATTTTCGAGTTGTGTCTAAACTTTGAAGGCAGGCACAATATTTATAGGGAAATGGAGGAAAAACATAAAAATCAAATATTCCGAATTGATGGTCATTAATTTCGTGTCCGATTCAAATTCACATTTAAGGAAACCAATCATTATTCTTTTAAATTCGGAATATTCAAAAAGATATGTCATTTTAAGAAAAAAATTAATTCGAAGTGGGTAAAATATCCGTAAGTCTATAAAGGGCCCGACTATCGCATCGCCCCAACCCGAATGGGTTTGACGAGCTTTGATTAACACCCCATGCGCTTGCGCAAGGCTTAGTTTCCATCGAAATTATTCAATGACTAGCAAATGGGTTGGTGTATTCAAACACTTCTCATGCTTCACATGCTTGTTATCTCACCAATGTGGAATAAGAGGTTTTTATTTTTTCTTACATAATTCACAAGTATCTTACTTCGATTATCAATTTCTCATTCATCACTCAATCTTTTTAAGCATATGAGATACCGTTGTAAAGGTCTCATAGAGTAGAATATGAACCAATAAATTCATTATTCGAATCTCCACCTTTACTCATAAAAAATATAGCTCAAAATTACAAATTTATCACATTTTTTCCAACACAAACAACTCTCCACTTCTTTTTAGTATGTAGGAAAAATAATAAAAAATTATCTTGAAAAAAATAAAACTAATAATTTAAATAGTTAAGACTACAAATGACGTAATGAGCCGGATTTATTTAATAATTTTTAGTGGTTACGGCTGAGTGCACAAGACAGCTGCAGTGTGTGTTTTTTTTTTTTGGGGGGGGGGGGTGGGGGGCTTAGGATTGGAAGTTGGAAATGACCAATGGAAACAAAGCTTTTTTGCTTACATTTAGAATGATGTTAGCTGTTTATAATAGTGGTTGGAAAAATTTATAATAATGATAAAATTATGATTTAGTTCCTCTACTATATTTAAATTTAATATTTCAGTCTATACTTAAATTTTATAACATAATTTGATCCCGCTATTTATCTAACACGGCCCCTTTACTTTTAGTGTCATATAGTTAATACCCTAACTATTTTAACTAAAATTCCCTTCCAATAGAAAAAATTTATAACACCATAATAAGTGACTCTTCAATATTCTAACCGGAACAATTTGAGTTAACTAATAACATTATAAAAAATAGATAATTAAATCGTGTTATCTTAAATTTGAGCAGAATAAAAGGGTTATCGAGTTGTTAACGCTACTGGATTTTCTCAAAGACTCGAACTAAAAATTTTGATTATGCAAGAATAATCATGTACAAATTAATCCAAGCTCTGAATGGGTACATTGGCAGTTGATATACAACCCAGAAGACCGCAGTGAGGAAAACATTTTCAATCTTTTTTTTTTTCTCTCAGATTTACAAATCTAAAAACCCACAAAAAATCAAACCATCTCCATGAGCTTTTTTCTTTCTTTTTTCTGTCAGATCAGCTTAAACAGAGAAGAAAATATGATCAGAGAAGCAAATGAAGCAGCTTCATCTGGATTCGATATTTCTCCAGGAATACCAGCCTAAGTGAGCATGGAAGTTAAAGACTGGAAAACAACTTCTTCACAAGGGATGGTGAGTCCCATGTCGTGATCGAACCCGAACTCTTCCTCTGCTTGGTGGAGCAAGCTCTGGAACTCGGGTCGGGTCAAGAACGATATGGGGACAATGTACCTGCTTCTGTTTTCTCCCACGTATACCACGAAGTGACCTCTCGGCACGTCCGAAGGGAGTCGTTGCTGTTCATCACCGCACCCTCCTCCTTGTTGTTTCTTTCCTAAGCTCGAACATCGTTTCAGGATTTGCTTTATCACCGCCGTTTGAGCCAGTTTGTTCGGTTTCCTGCTGATCGCCATTGTAGTGTTGTAGCTGAGAAAAAAGAGAGGGTTTTGAGAGGGAGAGAGAGAGGTGGTTGCGGGTTTTGAAATAGGGTAAGGAGGGGTTTATATGGTGAGAAACATGGACGGACACGAGATTTTATATTAAAAGTGCAAGTTCTAAATAAGTTATATCAAAATTTTAAGGGTAAAATTTTAATACACAGGCTGTGTAAAATTAATTTTACACAAGTTTGTATATTTACACTATAAAAACTCAAATCCTGAATTTTTGTTCTTAACCTTAAAAAACTAAACTCTATACCTTAAACCCTATACACTAAATTCTAAACACTAACTTTAAATTCTAAACCATACAACATAAACTTTAAACCCTAAATTAAACCCTAAAACTAAAAAGTACGTGCAAAGCCTGTGTATCAAATTTTTTCCTAAAATTTAAAGTGCAAAATTAAATTATCACTTAAAATATATATAAACTATACGAAAAATTAAAATCTACAGAGAATGTGATCGACCCTGATACCTTCTTGATATAAGAGTTAATTAAGCTACATGGGTTTTTTTTTTTTCAAAGAGCAGAGACAAAATCATGTGGCGTTGTGGGGACAAAGTAGAGAGATTTGGGGGTATTTTCCTATAGAGGGGACTGAAAATGAAGCTCACAAGACATCCCTGAAGGATGTTGCTCCATCTCTTACCTTCTTCAATCAAACTTTTTCAAGCCTTTCAACCAAACTAATTCATTTCTCATGTACCAACAATTCAAGAACTTTGTATTCTGTTTAAAGTGCAAGCGATTTGATTTTAAATTCAGAATTAAATGTGACTATCGAGTATCTAACTTTTTTTTAAAAAAAAAAATCCTCCCTATACTACTGTACTTTAGAACAAGCTTCTTCAATTTCTCATGTTTCATATTCGAACCTATATACTTTTAAGGCTTAACCATCAAATAGGTGCCTAAACTATGCGTTTTTTTTCAGTTAGATGCCCAAACTATTTTTCGGGCCAAATAGGTGCCTAAAGTTTCATTCCGTGACACATTTAAAGTTCTCTGTTAATACCCACCGTTAAAAGTCATGTGTCATCTCCTGAAAATTCTAAAATTATATTATAAATAAAAAAATTACTTAATTTTCAGAAATTCTCTAAGTTTTCTAGATTTCACAAAACAGCCCCCAAATTCCAAAATCTCTAACTCCCCAAAACCTAAATTCCGATTTGGGCTGATTCCGCCGCCGCCCACTACATTGGTCGCCGGACTATCACGACCATTCCCCCACCACCCCGTTGCCAGAAATTGACCGATGTCGTGCGAATTGTCAAAATTGTCGAATGGTTCTTTCGAACGATTCGCGACGAACGGCGGCAGGAAGAGCGACGAACGACGTGTGTTGTTCGGTGTAGCGACCTTTTTTCACAAAACAATCAAGTGGATCGTATGTAAATTTAGCGCTACTAATTATCCCCTTAAATCACTAATGAAAATATTTTAAAAGAAAGGGGACTTCTTTGGGAAAATCTTAACTTTTTGAAAAAACAATGAAAACTTGGAGTCACCACCGGCCACTTGAGTAAGGTAGGCCGGTCACCATAAGAAACCAGAGATTCGTTGTGAAAGGGTCCGAGAGTTGGTTACGAGTAGGGAAAGATTAGCACCCCCATCACGCCCAGAAATCGGTACCAAAATATTTGTTGCTTTTAAAAGGATGAAAATCATTGAAATTTATATTGAATTCAATTCGGAGTTCTTAAATGAAAATTAACCTTAACTGCACGGGCTTTATTGAATTGGTGGATTCAAATTAATTGGACATTTAATTCATAAGGTTGACGATATATCGGACCATAGATTAAACCAACATCGAATAAGCCTGACTGTCATGTTAATTTATGGTTCAACTTTCGTACGTTACCTTTATGCATGATGTAAGCATTTAATTATGATGTGATGATTTTGTCAATTCTTAATCCATTTACCTCAGGATGGTAAGGATTAATCCGAATATTTGGTCAAAATCCTTTAAACTCGGACTGTTACGACACAAATATTGGAATTAATAAGTACCTCCTTTTTATGATTTAAATTAATTAAGAATGCAATTAAGATTAAAGATTATATGAACGACAATTAAGGCATGACAATCAAAAGTACGAATATAATAACACAAAAGGAAGGTCCGACTTATTAGAAAGCCTAATTAGTGATCTATTTATTAACTAAATAATTCTAATACTTAACCCTAAATTAATTAGCCCTAAAAGACTAGAAACCCTAAATTATGATGATTAATTTGTAATTTATTGTTAATCTGAACTTGAAATGAATTTTATCCTAAAAGTAATTAAGAAACGTTCAATCAATTTAATGAATTTAACATTTACTCCAATAAGCCAAAGGTAAATTTAAATTCACTAAATTAATTCAAACCCTAATCTAACTAAGGCTCTAAAAACCTAGAACTAATTTAATTAATTTGAGGATCGTGCCCCTATGAGATGAGCACACGATCTAAATTAATTAAGTTAATTCACTTAATCTAGTCAAAAGCTCAAAAGAACTAATAGCTAAGCCCAACGATCTAAAGCCCAAAATTACCAAAACAAGGCCCAAAAGCCTAAAACCAAGCCCAAGACAAAGTTAGGCCTAAAGCCCAAGAATCTAAAGCTAGGCCTAAAGCCCAAATTAAAACTATCTAACAAAGGCCCAAAAAAACATATACATTAAGACATGTTATATTAAAATTATATCACATATTAAAAATATATTATTTTAAGGAAATTATATATGTTATACTTCCGTAAAATTACATATATTATATATTTTAGAAGACTATATCCTATATTTAAAGAAAACTATACATGTACCTTAACCTTTAAGAAACTATATATTCAAAGAAACATTAATATATATTATAAAAAACTTATATTGTATATTAAGGACCATGTCTTATATAGTTTACAAAAAATATGTTACATATTTTAAAAAGGCTATATATATACTTTGTGAAATTGTATGTATTGTATAATATAAACTTTATTTTATTTTATAAAACTATAAAAAAGGCTACATTAAGTAGTATTTAAAAACTATAGATTATATAAGAATATTGTACATATTTTTAGAAAAGGAAGTTATATTATATATATATATATATTAATACAAATGTGTCACATAAGAACCAAATACTAAAGAAATCACAATATGAATAAATAAATGACAACATATTAAAACAACTACCAAGTAGGCATTTCTTAAGCATATATTAGGACCAACAAATTTAAACATAAGCAAACAACAGCAATATATGAACAAAATTAGCCAAAAATAAAATGCTTGAATATCAGGGATTTAATACACTGGAAAGAGGACCAAATTGTGAAGAAACAAAATATAGGGAAAAATTAAAGGAAAAACGAAGACGGAATTGAAAACTTCAAAAAACTGTGAAGGACCCGGAGTGTAATTAAAATAGGCGGAATGGCCTGATCTATAATTAAAATGGAGCGGGGGACTAAAACTGCAATTGGACCATGCGGAAAGACCGCGAGGTTGATTATTTTAGGGCGGAGGTCCTTAAAATGCAATTAAATCATTTTTAAAACAAAACAAATTATAAAAGACCTATTTTGGCCAGATATTCAATTCTTTTGACATTTTTTTAAAAGCTTAATAAACCCTCTCCTCACTCTCTCAACCCTCGATGAACACCGCCGTTCATCAGGGTATATTCTTAGAAACCGGTTAAGATTGGCCTCATCGGTCGCCGTGAAACCCAGAAACTGGCCGATAACCGCCATGTCGGCCACCGCTCGCCGGCAGACGACGAACCTAAAATCCACCAAAACACTATGTTTTTCACGCTACGTCTCGATTCGAACCTAGTTTTTTTAAAATCGACTCCCTTTTCCCGTTAAAACCCCAAAACTGATGTTAGGAATAAGGTTTCCACCACCGAATACTCGCACCGTTTCACCACGTTTGGCCTTAAGGCGGCCGAGGCTTATCAACGGCGGAGTAACGACCCAACAAAAACTGAATCGACACGAAGGAGAGGCGAATCGGCGAGGGTAAACCCTAAACTCTTTTTTATTATGCATGATTCGAATATATAAGGAAAAAGAAATACCTTGAAAGGCTTTTTTATTTGATTCTGATAATTTTTCTCGTTTGAACTCCCCGGTTACAAATGGTTGATTACAATCTCTTATATCTAATTTTTTGTTTACATGCTTAAGCAAACTTTAAAAGAAATCATTGTGGCTGATTTTTTATACTGACATGCCCTCTTTTTTTATGTTATCGGTCTGCTCGGTGGTTGAGAGCCGGTAAGAGGACGCAGAATCACCGACGATGGTGAGAACCGTCGATCTAAACCCAGATCAGCAGCCCATATTTTTCTGGAGATGAACGGCCCTAATGACATCTGATGGGTGACGTGGCAGCATCAGATGGAGACACGTGGCATGCGAGGAGCTGATGAGTCTCGGCGTGCATCGCACGTGCGAGTGGGAAGCTGGGGAGTCCGAGCGTGCATCACACGCGCGATCTGAAGGGGTGCATGGCTTCAATCTGGACCGTTGGATCTGTCTTGATCCAACGGCTCTCCCTTGGCTGTGCATAAGAAAGGGATATCATATTAGGGTTTTGGTCATTTAGTTTAATTACCTTGGGTCTAATGGGCTATGTATCCATTTAAGAAAAACTTGTAATGGACTTTGGACAATTTTTAATTGGGCTTATATTTGTTATTATTTATTTGATCTATTTTTTAAATTAATTATCTGCCCATATTATAATAATTCTAATAATAAACTTATAATATAACATATTAACTTGCATACACGTATACATATATAAACAAATATACTTACACATAATATGTACATATAATAAATCACACATGAAATTTACATACTCACATTCATAGTTAAATATTAATGACATTAAAATAATAATGAATACATACATACATGCAAGCGACACATACATATTATATACATACAATCATGCATTCCATATAATATATAAACATACACATACGATAGTACACACGATATGTATACTCACATACATACGCAATAATACGCACATACATGCAAGCAGCACATACATATAATATATATGCAACCATGCATTACATAAAATATTGGCAAGCATACACATATATGTTCATAAACACCCATATAGTAGATACATACTTAGTATACATATAATAACACACATGTGCATAATACCTATACATATAATACAACCACTTACCATCATTATTTTATTATCACACAATAGTATATATATGTAAGCCCATTATTGCAAATATATATATATAAAAAGAACGGGTCAACCCGGACAAAATTAGTGATTACATTCGGCGAGGGGAGGACGCATCTTTCTGTTGCCAGCAGGATTTGGGGGTTTAGGGATCTGGTGACTATTTTGAAAATATTTGAACATTTCAGGATATATTTTTATTTTATTTATTTTTATATAATTTTTGAATTTTCAGGAGGTGACACGTGTTTTTTAACGGTGAGAATTAATAGAAAACCTTAAATGTGTCACGGAATGAAACGTTAGACACTTATTTGGCCCGAAAAAATAATTTGGACACCTAACTGAAAAAAAACGTAGTTTGGGCACCTATTTGCTTATTAAGGCTACTTTTAAACTCTTGTTTGGATTCAGAATGATTTTACTTTTCCAATATAAAGAGGGAATGTTATGAAAATATCCCCCTTTCTTTTTATTTTGTAACTGTAGGGTTAAAAATTAAAAAAAAAACCGGATGAATTGCAATGAACATATAGCATAAAACTATACATTATCGATAGATCAAATATTATTCCACCATAATAATTGTAATGGACATGTATGGTGAATAGCACCAGTTGTGACCATCTTTAAATTTGAGCTTGTGATTCCCAGAGTCGATTGGCAGATGAAATATCAGTTATTCACATGCATGTACGTGCTACCTTTCCTAATATTTTTGGTTGTTCTTCTGGTTTTCAAAGCTTCGCTCTGACTAATTCGAATTGGCTCGCATCGTACACTTAATTTTGGTGGGTGGGTCTCTCAGCAAAAATTTTCTGCATACACATCGCCTCAAACTCGAGATTTGCTTAAGCGGAACTAAGCTACTTACCACTTAGACCAACTCTGTGATCGTACTTTTTTTAAGGCCTAGTCGATTCAATTAATTTTGAAAACAATATTGGTTTCTGCCATTTGAATATAACTCAGGTTTCTAACTTTAAAACTCGGGATAAATTTTTGATATAATATTTAAATTATTACTTACTATTGAAATATATTAAATATTTAAGCATATTTAATCTCACAGTCTTTTATATATTGCATCGTCAACAATACCAATTGAATTAAATTCAATCGACAAATTCAAAATAAATTGATTTCTATAATTACTTTTAAAAACTAAAATTCAAAAATTTCTTATTAAAATATGATATTTCCTCTAACTTCATATTTTTCCTTCCTCTGTACTAGAAGTGATATGAACCAGTATTGGACCACACATACTTGAAAATTAGGCATATCAAGGGAGGGTAAAAGTATCATAGCAATCCTTGTTTTATATCTCGGATTGCATTGGCTCCCATACTGAAAAAATAGGCAATTTGGTCCCTATATATTTCAAAAAGAGAAAAATGGTCCTTCCATTAAAAAAATCATCCATTTTGTTGTTAATTGTTGACAAGTCAATTATAAAAAGGTAAAAATAACATTTTTAGTCCTCAACATGTATAGTTTTGTCACCTTAATCATGAAAAATACATAAAAAATTAAAAGCCGGATCCATTTTTATCGAAATTTGAATTGAACTTGAAGAATTGAACACAGGTTTAAAGTTGAATATATATATATATATATATATTAATATTTTTTGAATTATTAACAATAAAATGTTAAATTGAAAAAATTATAAATGTTGAGAACTAAAAAGTTATTTTACATTTTTATAATTGTTATTTCAACGATTGATGATAAAGTGGATGGAATTTTTTGACGAATTAATCATGTACTCTTTTTAAAATGTACACGGATCAACTTAACAGCTTTTTTAATAAATGGACCAAAGTGTAATATGAGATATAATATGGGGACTGCTATGATACTTTTTTTCATCAAGGGAGACGTGGAACACATGATCCCATGCTCACTCCAACTGCAATTTCCAGTTGCACGTGACACTGTTCCTTTAATTTGATTTACAATTATTACCCTATTTCTTTTTCGGTTGCTTTCCTGTTTTCTCGGAGTTTTTTTCATGACTAATTCAGACGTATACATATGTTCTACACTTATTTTTAGTGGGTGAGTCTTCTAACATAATTTTTTTGCATACACAAGGCTTCGAATTCAAGTCATGCTTGAGGAATATCAAGTTGTTATCACTTGAACCAACCTCATTGGTCCATATTTTTTTTTTAATTTTAATTTTGTTGCTCCATAATTTCTTTTTAATTATTTTTCAATTATTTCTGTTAGATGCTTCTGAATTCCGACCATTAACACTAAATTGCATGATTATCGACAGAACATAAAGATTAAAGAAGCATATCCATAAAACGATACCATATTTCCACTTATGACATTCCAACCCCATTAATCAATAGAGAAAAAGGAAAGAAATTTGGTCATAAGAATTAGGTTCACATCTAAAATTCGATGCGCTGGTGTCAACGAGTTCTGGTATAGTCGCTAAAACTTAAGCTACTCGTGTTCGTTTGGTTTTAAAAAATATTTTTTACTTTTTAAAAATAATTTTTAATTTTAATTTTTTAAAAATTAGAAAATATGTTTGTTTAAGAGTGATGAAAAATAATTTTCAAAAATAAAAGAGTGAAAAATGTGTTTTATATTTAGTTTTCTAAAATAGAAATAAACAAATAATTATTAAATAATTAAAATGTAATTATTAGAAAATTGTTATTATAATAATAAATAAAATATGATTAAATAAATTAAAGTTTTATAAATGCCTTGAACTCGGGTTATATAAAACTAAAAAACACGTGTTTTCATCGCTTTCACTTTTCTAAAACATTTTTAATGAAAATAGTAAAAAAACATTTTTTATGTTTTAAATTATTTCCTAATTTTACAACAAAACACGTTTACTTCAACGTTTTTTAATTTTCAAGAAAATAAAAAATGAAAACGATATCTATTCTTTAAAACCAAACTTACAGTTTTTGAATACTTTTATTAAATTTGATAATATTTTGTAATATTTTATTCTATTTTTAAGAATTGAGATTTATAGTTTTTAGTTGTACCTTCTTCAAAAAATGAGCCAGCATAATATTGAATTGGATGTTATCAATTTTAAATAATTATTTAATATTTATAATGATATTTATGAAGTAGGATTTTCTTACGATATATAAAATTTGTAAATTTTATATTTTTTAGACCATTGACTAATGATAAATAGATGGTTGTGTATAGCAATAAGAAATGATAATATTTTGAAAGGAAAAAGGAAAAAAAATAAATTCAGTCATCCATTTAACTTCATTCAACCGTCCAAAATGTATAAAATTAAAAGAACTTTAAGGGAATGCATTTGCATTCCCATTTTCTAAAACTTTTTAAAAAATAGATTCAATTTGGTGTTATTTTTTTTAAAAAAATAATTTTATTTAAAGTGTAAAGAGATTTTTTTTACAAAACCTAATTCTAATCATAATCCTACCTAGAAGGGAGGGGAAGAGGAAGACTCGAGAAGGAAAGGAGTGTTCAATTTTGTTTTTTTACATACCTGTATAAGAAAAAAAACATTTTAAACTTTATTTTGAATTTTTAGATCCGTCATTGATCTTAACTTAATATTAAAACTGTTTATGAAATGAGTAAATGACGTATTAATAATTTTGGAGCAATACATTATGTTAGGGGAAATGCGTACATTTTTTTTCACATGTTGCAACCATCAACTGCCCTATAAGGTGAAGTTACTGTTATGTTGTCTCTCCGGATATGGATGTAAAAAGTTGACAAGATCTGAAAATCCGACTGAAATCTGTTCGAATTAGAACTTGGTTTGATTCGAGAATTCGATGACCCGAACCTGATTTGTAATCGACTGTTGTTAACCCGAACCCGAATTGGACCTGTTACTGTAGTAACCGAACTCGACCTGCATCCGACCGAGAATGACCCAAACCCGAATTGGACCTGTTACTGTGGACCCAAAACCCGACTGTAACGAACCCAAACCCGAGATTGGCCTGGCAGATAATCGATATTACCCGACTGAATCGACCTGAGATCCAATTTTACCCGACTTGTTAATTGACCCGACTTGTTTTGAACCCGACCTGTTGTTGACCTGAACTGATATTGACCTGCCTTGATAGTTGATATTGGTAATTATATTTACTTGACATTTGAGGAAGTCTATGATTTAATGAATTTAAAGTTTTGATAAATGTAAAGGGTTAACTTTTGATAAAAGTAAACTATTACTTTTTTAAATCAATTTAAAATGTTAAATAATATTTTTTATTATATATACATATATAATCAATTATATATATATATATATGAAAGATTAGATTTAGATATTCTTTTGGCACTAAATAATAGATGCTTAGTAAAAATTAAGATTAGATTTATATATATATACATATATAATCAATTAAGTTAATGCTTAGTAAAACTTCAATATATACTTAGTAAATAGTAATAGTACTAACTCATTCAATACAAAAAATTTGTCAAATTAATAAATATAAGTAAATTACTTGAATGAATGTATTATATTATGCTTCTATTCTTATAGATAAAAGACATTCATTTTTAATTATATTATGTTTCTATTCTTATAGATAAAAGACATTCATTTTTAATTATATTATGTTTCTATTCCTACATATAAAAGACATTCATTTTTAATTATATTATGTTTCTATTCCTACAGATAAAAGACATTTGTTTTTAATTATCTTTTAGGTAAATTACACCATATTGAATGAATGTAGTTTTTTTTTCTTATTAACTTAACTTGGCCAAAATTTATTGGATAAGATTAGAAACTATTTGTGTCTTTTTTGATTACTTGAGTTGATAAAAACGAAATATAAGTAAACTTAAAATGTACAAATGTATAAGCCACCAAATGTAAGTATAATTATAATTGAATAAAACAGAAGTTTATTACAACATAAAAATGTATAACTTAGTAAACTTTGAACTTACAAATGTACAAACCGAAAATTATGAAATGTAACACAAGTTTGTTGGGTGAAAATTTAAGCTCTCAAATCTTATAGCAAAGTTTTACGAGACTAAAAGCTCGACTTTGCTACCAAAAATTTCCTCATCGAGCTGTCAAAAGATCTAATGCTACCATCAAGGTTAATTATGGGTAACTTGCATAGCTAAGAAACCAACATAATTAAAACAAGGGCAACTAATTAGATAAGAAAAAAACTACCAAGTAAATCAGCAACAGACAACAACCAGCAATCAGCAGCAACACTAAGTCATTAACAACAACAACATTAATTGATTAACAGCAGCAACATCAACTGATTAACAACAGCATAATTAAAACAATGGCAACTAATTAGATAAGAAAAAAAACTACCAAGTAAACCAACAACCAGCAACAGACAACAACCAACAATCACCAGCAACACTAAGTCATTAACAACATCAACATCAAGTGATTAGCAGCAGCAACATCAATTGATTAATAGCAGTAACATCAAGCGGTTAACAACAGCAATGATAGCTAAATTGGAAAACAATGAACATGATTGAAACATTAATAGAATCAGACATTTAAACATGTACAAAGATAAACAAAAAAAACACCAGCCATTTAGAAAATAGAAAAGAATAATACATGTTTTTACATCACAATTCACTACTTAGTTGAACCCCTAGGCATTAATGTGCTTGCTTGGTTTGAAGAAACCCTACAAAAGAAAACAGAATCAGAAACAATTTTGAAAAACAAAACAGAATCACAAAAGAAAGCATTAATAGGCTTTACCTTAATCAAGAAGTGAATATTCACCAAGATTAGAGATTGAAGAATCTTTCACAACAGTAAGATAATCTTCACCCCTTTCCTTAGGTTCAAAACCATACAACCAATTACGGGTTGTTACAAATATCTCAAGATTTTTAGGCAAGAGTTTAGCCCTCAACTTGTTCAAAATATGACCCCCATGCTAAATGAAGATACGGAAGAGACTGAAGTGATTGGAATGGCTAAAACATTTCTAGCCATGTGCGAAAGTACAAGAAAAGAAACGGATTGTGCTTCCCAATACTCTAAAATATCAAACTCGGCATATGAAGTACGAGGGACAAGGGGCAAAGTAATGTAGGAGTCAACATCAGACTTCCACTCCTAGAAGCAGCTAAATTGGCATCAAAGTCTAGCATTAAAAAAGATAAAGAGCTAATTAGTAAACTGTAATTGAAATAAAAAAATTAATTAAATGTAAAAACAAAAGCCTAATTGAAATTTAAGAAAATAAAGACTAACCTAAAATAGATTGGATTTTTTAAATGTTCGAGGCCGACAGGAACTTGACACACTTGTACTTTGAGAGGAGTTACTTTGGACAGAAGAATTAAAAGAAGATCAGAGTATAGCTTTTGAATAATATATATACAAATTAACAAACTCATTGTAAAAAAAACTTACCCTCCTTTCAACCTCATCATCAACATAGAAGACATTGTACAACTCCTTCAGAAGTTATAATTTATATCGAGGATCAAGCAAAACAGCAAATGAGAGAATATTTGCATGATCAGACCAATATTTCTCATACAACTCAAGCATAGGTCCTGCCATTGCAGAAATGCCCTCACAAGGATCATTGTGAGCATCACACAACAATTTCTCAATGGCAACAACATTAGCCAAGTACAAGTTAGAAGTGAGATACTTAGATCCTGAAACAGAGTAGTAATTTCAAAAAATGGCTCAAAGAAATCACAGATTAATTGAGCAGTTTCCCACTCAACCTCACTAATTATATCCAAGTCATTTTTCCTATTAACAAACAAGTTGATAGCTAATTTAGCATCAATTGCCCTACGAAGCATTGAGTAAGTAGAGTTCTATCGAGTTGGAACATCCAATATCAACTTACCAGAAAAAACAAAACCATAATCTTTAACAGCCAATTCAAAGCTACAAAGTCTAGCATCAGAAGAATCAATAAACTTAACTATTTCACGCAATTTAATAACAGGAGAGCCAATTACCTTCAAACCTTTTTGAACTATCAAGTTCAAAATATGGGCAACACACCTTATATGAAAGTACTTACCATTGCATGAAAGGGGAGAAATGGCATGCAAATCATCTTTAAGTCGTTTAACCATTCTCTAATTTGCAGAAGTATTATCAATAATTATGGTAAAAGCTTTTTTCTCAAGACCCCACTCACATAACATTTTTTCACAAACTTATAAATAGACTCGCCATCATGGGGTAGGGGAAAACGACGAAAATTCAGTATTTTAGACTGAAGTTTCCAGTTATTATCAACATAATGTGCAGTCAGAGCAAAATATGAACGTGAAGTGAAAGTAGACCATCCATCACATGTAAAACAGATATGACTTGAAATAGAATGCATTGAATCAAGTAGCAATTTTTTATGCTTCTCATGCTTTAACATGCAATGCTTAGTAATAGTATACCTCGAAATATCCTTCACCTTAGGATTTAGATACTGATGAAAACCCTAAGTTTTTCATGCTTAACCACACTCAAAGCATAACCATGACACATAATAGCTTCAGTAAATAAATCACAGTATCTTTTTTGATCAAAAAACTTTTTGTACTACTATTGGGATTAGTAGCAAGAAAATATTTGTAAGCTTGACATTTTTTAGTATGCCTTTTAGGGTTAGATATACCAACATAAGAATCTGCTTTATAGCTTTTGGTTTCGCAATACTTACATTGCGCAAAAACACATTCAGGTTGCTTAATGAAGGTATAATGATCTCAAACAGGAGAAGTTCTTCTCCCAAAATCCACTGAATTTGCAGTTGTAGCTCTCCTCTTAGAGGTACGAGCTATTTTAGACAGTTGATCATTTACATCCCCTTCAAACAAACAAACAAACATGTATTAATGATTGACAAAAATAATACAAATATAATTTTGAAATTAAAAAGAGAGAGGAATATACCTCTTTCACCAGGATAGTCCAACTCATAAGAAACAACATCCATAGCTGTGCTAAATACTGAAAAGTAAACATTGTGATTTGTTGTTAGAGACTGAAAAGAAAAATAGAACAAATAACAAATCTACAAAGCAACAAACAGAACAGAGAAACTCAATGATATTAATCCTTGTACGTGGCATTGTTAAACTTGTCCCCAAGGTCATTTAAAAACCTCATTTGACACCAGTAGCGTCACAAAACAGGATGTCCAGCCTATATACTCAGATTAAACCATTGAAATAGAACAGAGAACATCTAAACATCCAGAACCCAAAAATCAGAATAAACAACATATATACTAAACCTAGAACAGAGAACATCTAAAAACCCAGAACAGAGAACCCCAAAAACCAGAATATACACCATATATACAAACATAATAGACAACATGTATACAAAACCCAGAACATATATATAGAAAGAATGAAACAAACTCACACACGGAAGATTGAGAAACTCAATGATATTAATCCTTGTACGTGGCATTGTTAAACCTGTCCCTATGGTCCTTTAAAAACCTCATCTGATACCAGTAGCATCGTAAAACGGGATGCCCAGCCTATATACTCAGATTAAACCATTGAAACATAACATAGAACATCTAAAAACCCAAAACAGAGAACCCCA